>CATIWK010165502.1:0-13437 GCA_949634005.1 Mallotus japonicus
TGCTAAATCACTTTTATTCGGTTTACTAGCTAAGATAAATAGTAAAGATATTAGTACTCAATTTACAATCCCTGTGGGAACGATAATCTTTTACACTGCAATCACAACCGTGCGCTTGCGGGTATTTAAAACGCAACAATAATAATTAAATAGTATTTTGTAACCAATAATGTGGGAAAAAATAGGGGAGAAACAACACAAAAATTGATATGAAAAACTTTATTTTGGAGAAGAATTACATGAAGAAAAAGAGAGAATTCACTATGTTAAAAAAGCATATAAAAATATTTAAGGTGACTATAATAATCATCAATCAATGTTTTAATTTAGATAAATTGTTTGGATGGTCATTAAGCAATTCAGTATTACCATTTTAGTTCAAAATTTGAAAATAACATATAAATAAGTTCATATTTAATATATTCATATAAAAGTTAATAGTAAAACTAAAAATTATCTTAAGGGATAAATACTAAATTATAATTATTGATTATTTAAATATTTTAATATTTATGTATAGTTTATTATATGCAAAAAAATTAATATAAAATTTCAATAAAAATAAAATTATATGCATAAATTATTTAAATATAATATGATTTACAAATATTTTATTAATTCAAAGTTAATTATATAAAATTTTAATAAAATGAAGATAAATATACTTTATTCTCTAATCAAATATTATTTTAACATTATTTCATGAACAAAGTATTTATACCTCAAGATAGTTTTTAGTTTTTCCATTAATTTTTGTATGCATATAGAAAATATGAAGTTATTTGCATATTATTTTTAAATTTTGGACTAAAATGGTAATGCTGGATTATTTACATACCATTAAATAGTATAAAGACTACTCGTGAACACTGTTGTTAGAATCTTACGATTCCAGTCAATTCACCCCAAATTCGATGCGAATCTATGGGCGAATCTAAAAAGTATAAAAATCTATACTGAATCGTACAATTCGATGGTAAATCGTAAGAATCGATACGAATCTACGATTCTCACCGATTCTTATTTATTGAATAGAATGAATCTTATTTAAAAAACTATGCAATTAGGAGATTGAAATTCCTTTTTCACTTTTATTTCTTAAACTTAACGAAGCTAATTAATATGATTAACTTTATAAATTCTATTATAATCATTCTTTTTTTGTTTATTCTCTTAATTTGGAAAACTAGCAATATCGATTTGGGTTTTTATGAGGTAAAAGAACTATTAGTATATTTATAGTATTAGTTTTTACATTTGAATTTCTTATATATATATATAATGATCATTGTAAATTCTATTATTTATATTATATTTAATATATTGTATTATTAGAAATTTTTAATAATGGTCATTATTAACGGTAAATTATATCGTGGACCCCTATCCATGATGTTATATGTGTCTCTTAGGTTTTACACGTGTGTTTTAGCATGTTTTTTTTTCTTCTTGCGCGTCTTCTTCTTCTTTTTATTTACCAAAACCACATTGTCCTCAATAAAGCATCTAACCAATTTTGCTGCTTTACTGGAGTGATAAAAGAATCTAAGCAACACTCATCTCCTAAAGAAACAGTATTTATTCTTGAACAAGAAATATCATTAAATCGACTATCATTTACTTCGATTCCATTAGCAAGCAACGACAATGGCGTGTTCATATGCATCTCCATAAGAGGAACTCTTTTGACTTTTGCCTGATGCAATTGTTAATTTTATCCAACAAACAGGAACCCGGAAGCAACATGTACTAGTTCACCCCAACCATTAATTTTATCTCTTTCTCGATTTTGGCAATTCCATTCAAACTTTGGAGATGAATTGGTTTATTTCTTGAGCTTTTCTAACTCTTCTTCTTCTTCTTCTTCTTCTCTAGTTTTTTTTTTTTTTTTTTTTGTCTATGGTGTTTGCATAACCATAGACAAATTGTTGTGCAACAAGGTATATTCATTAGTTTGTGTACATAGATTCATTGGTTGTAACGTAAATATTCATTTATTATTGATTGGAGGTTCTCCATAAATAAATAAAAATATTTTTTAATTTTTTTGATGAGATTGAAAGTGAACCTACAGGTGAAGGTCTATGAATCTGCAGGTTAAAATTAATAAACATGCAGGTGAAGGACAATGAACTTACTGCAGTTTCATTGATTTTCACTTGCATGTTTATTAGAATCAATGAACTTTCAATAGTTTGTGCAACAAGGTATATTCATTAGTTTGTGTACATAGATTCATTGGTTGTAACGTAAATATTCATTTGTTATTGATTGGAGGTTCTCCATAAATAAATAAAAATATTTTTTAATTGTTTTAATGAGATTGAAAGTGAACCTGCAAGTGAAGGTCAATGAATCTGCAGGTTAAGATTAATGAATATGTAGGTGAAGGACAATGATCTTACTGCAGTTTCATTGATTTTCACTTGCATGTTCATTAGAATCAATGAACTTTCAAGTAAAGGTGAATGAATATGCAGTTAAAGATCAACGATTTTTAGAATGATTTGATAGTTTCATGCAGCCTCAAAACTGATAAGATAGACATTCCTTTTCTATTAGTTGTTATATTTGATTACGTTCTCTACCTGCTTCTTGTTATGTATATCACATCTTATCTCATCAGTTGTATGCAATATATTTATACTCATGTACCCGTGAACTGAATATAGTGGAAAATATACAATTCTATATTCTTTCACTCATCTGTTTGTATATGGTATCAGAGCATAAGATGGTAGGTCAACTCATTCCTTCATCAACCTCCCTCTCTTCATCTTCCACCACAAATCATACTCTCTCCATTAAACTTACATCTAGGAATTACCTCACTTGGAAAACACAATTTCAACCTCTTCTCAATTATTATAAACTTACAGGCTTTGTTGATGGCTCTACACCGGCACCTCCATCTACTGTACGTACCATCTCCAAATAATCCAACTCAAGAAATGCCAAATCCAGCCTTTGGTGATTGGTTCCAAAAAGACCAATTATTACTTTCATGGATTTTTTCATCATTAACCGAGGAAGTTTTTCCCTATGTCATTGGTATGAGCTCTTCATTTACTGCTTAGAAGGCACTAGAAAGTGCTTTTGGATTAATTTCACAAAATCGACAGTTGCAACTTCACATAGAGCTTCAAGAGTTAAAGAAAAATGACTTAACAGTGACACAATATCTTCAAAAAGCCAAATCTTTGGCAGATGAACTTGCAGCAGCTGGAAAACCTCTTTCAAATGCAGAATTCAATGCTATAATCTATCGCAATCTTGGGGCAGATTATCATAGTATTATCACAGTATTAAATCAACGCCCCACACCGATCTCCTTTCAAGAACTTCATGGCTAGTTGCTTGCTTATGAAATACTGCTCTGCAATATTCAAGAACCTTTATTGGAAAATGTAGCAACTCGATAATTTGCCACTCCTTCGCCAACACCATCCTCTCATCCACTTCCATCCTACAAAGTCACTCCCAATTCCCGTCCCTCTTATGGCGGTCGAAGGAATCATGGTCCATGCCAAATTTGTGGCTATAAAAATCATACAGCTGCTGTTTGTAGATGAAGATATGCACCTCGTCAACCAGCCATCAACCCTCAAGCTCATCTAGCTATGCACCCCTCTACCTTCACAATGCCATTTCCCGCTCCTACTGCCCCACACTCTCTTTGGTACCCTGATACAGGTGCCACACACCATATGACATCTGACTCACAGTTGATCTCTCATTCTACACCATATGTTGGCCATGATCAGGTTGTTATTGGTAATGGACAGTCTCTTCCCATTGCAACTACTGGTACATCCTCTCATCCTTCTTTATATTCAAATAGATTTTTCTCATTAAAGAATATTCTTCATGTGCCAAGAATAACCAAATCCTTGCTTTCTATTCATCAATTTACTACTGACAATGGTTGCTTTTTTAAATTTTGGCCTAACCATTTTTTTATTAAGGATCAAATCACCAAGGCCACCCTGTTGTAAGGCCACAATGAACAAGGATTATATGTGATGTCATCCGTCCTGCCTAAACACGCCCTCACTGCTACATCTCCTACCTTTTCTGAGTGGCATGCTCGACTTAGTCATCCTTATCAGCACATTGTTTCTCAAATTATCAAGTCTAATAATTTACCAATGTCAATTTCTTTTAAGTTAGAAAGTTGTTCTTCTTGTCGTTTAGGAAAATTAGCTAAATTGCCTTTTTCTCCTATTGAGCATAGCACTACTACTCCTTTTCAAATAATCCATTCTGATGTTTGGGGTCCAGCTTTAATTCCATCATGTACTGGTTTTAAATATTTTGTTTTGTTCATTGATGATTTTACTCAGTTCACCTGGCTTTATTTTTTAAAAAATAAAAGTGATGTTTTCTCTATATTTCTTGCCTTTGAATCTCTTGTTAAATGTCAGTATAATGCTGACATCAAAGCTTTCCACTCTGATTAGGGTGGAGAGTACCAAAAATTAAACAAATATTTTCACACTCATGGTATTGTTCATCGCATAGCCTGCCCCTATATGTATGAAGAAAATGGATTGTCTGAAAGAAAAATCCAACATAAATTTCTTGACACATTAACCACATTCATATAAAGAAGATGTTAAATATAAAGAATGGAGACTAGCGATGGATCAGGAAATGCAGGCATTTCATGCCACCAACACCTGGACTTTGGTCCCAAAACTACCTGATGTCAACATTATTGACAACAAATGGTTGTATCGCATTAAACATAGACTTGATGGCAATGTTGATCGCTATAAAGCAAGGCTTGTGGCCAAGGGCTTCACCCAAATTTCAAGCATAGACTACAAAGAAACCTCCAGTCCCGTGGTAAAAGCTACTACAATACGGGTTGTTCTTGCCTTAGCTACCATGCAAAGTTGGCCTATGCATCAATTAGATATATCAAATGCATTTTTACATGGTACTCTTCATGAAGACCTTTACATGGCACAACCATAAGGCTATGTTGACTCAAATTTTCCATCACATGTTTGCAAATTAAATCGGTCTCTATATGGTCTCAAATAGGCGCTTAGAGCTTGGTTTGCTCGGCTCACCCAATTTCTCCATTCTTTACACTTCACTTCCTCTAAGGCTTACCACTCTTTGGTTATTTTAAGATAGGGTACTAATGCTCTATTTCTTTTAGCCTATGTTGATGATATTGTCATCGCATGCTCAAATTCAAAGCTCATTGCTAGTATAATCAACTCCTTGAAACAAGAATTTCATGTTCGTGACTTGGGCACTCTGCACTATTTTCTTGGTATTAAGCTCCGCAAGCAATCTGATGGTGTTTTGATCACTCAACAAAAGTATCTCAATGATCTTCTCACTTGCCATGGTATGGGTGATTGCAAACCATGTCCAACTCCCATGGCGGTCTATCCTTCCTTAACTAAACATGCTGGCACTCAATTACAAAATGGTGAAATCTACCAAAAAATCATTAGAGCTCTACAATATGCCACCATTACCCAACCTGACATTGCCTTTAGTGTCAATAAACTTTGCCAATTTATGCATTCTCCCACTAACATTCACTGGAAGGCCTTGAAACGGTTATTACGGTATATTAAAAGTACACTAACTTTTGGCCTCTTCTACTCCCCTTCCTCATCAATTTCCTTAAACTGTTATGCTAACAGTGATTGGGGAGGAGATCAAGATGACCGGCGTTCAACAAATGGATATGCAATTTTTCTTGGCTCATCCCTCATCTCTTGGTTAGCCAAAAAGCAACCCACCATTGCAAGGTCATCAACTGAAAGTGAATACAAGGCTATTGCTAATGCCATATCTGAACTTTTATGGCTTCGTGGGTTACTCTCTGAACTTGGCTATTCGGTTCCATCTGCCACTCTTCACTGTGATAATGTGGGAGCTATTTAATTAAGCTCTAATCTGGTGTTTCATGCCCGCACCAAACATATTGAATTGGACTACCACTTTGTTAGGAAACAAGTTGCTGCTGGATTTCTAAAAGTTTGCTACTTGTCAACTGTCGATCAACCTGCTGATCTTTTTACCAAACCCTTGTCACCATCTCGGTTTGCTTCTCTGTGCTCTAAGCTACATTTTCATGGTGATCAAGGGTTTGTAGGGGGGTGATAAGATAGACGTTCCTTTTCTATTAGTTGTTATATTTGATTACGTTCTCTACCTACTTCTTGTTATGTATGTCACATCTTATCTCATCAGTTGTATACAATATATTTATACTCATGTACCCGTGAACTGAATATGGTGGAAAATATACAATTCTATATTCTTTAACTTATCTGTTTGTATAAAACCTATGTTGCATGGGACTCTTTTGCTCTTATTTTCATCATGAAAATTAAGAATGTTGTTTCCTGAATGTGGAAAAGATTGATGCATATATAAGTGAGCCAAATCTCAAGGCTGTCTTCAAGCAAAGTTCAATAGATAACTTTGCTCTTTCATCTCTCAAATTCTTCTCTTCTCTCCATAGAAGATGGAAAAGAAAAGAAAATCATTTTCCATGGTCTTGTTGTTCTTCATGATACTGTCTACAAAACTTGAAGACTATTTCTCAAAAGCTATTCAACGACCACATATCAACAAAAACTCAACAAAAAAAATGTTTAACGTGAAAAAAAGAAGAAGAAAAACGAGCGTTTATGTGGTTCATATTGCAATATGAATAGGGGTGCATGATATAACAACTGATTATTAACTAGTATATATTAAAATTAAGTAGTACCTTATATAAAATATACTTTTTACATAAAGTATATTATTTTTAATTAATATTATTAATATGAATTGAATCTTACGATTCGATTCTCAATTCTCGATTTATAAATTAGGAATTTCAATTCTCGATTTGACAACTATGCTCGTGAAACTTAAATGGAAATTTATTAACTAAAAAGATACAAGTTATAGTGTTATAACCAAATTAATTGTAGTTAAGTATAAAATAGTGGTCATTTATACAATTTATCCATATTAGTTTAGTATTGTTGATCATTTGTATGATCAATGGATAATCACCTTTATTTTGACCTTAACAAAACAATGTCAAGTTTGTCTTTTGAGTTAGGCATAAATTTGAGATCATTTATTGATGCAGCATATAGCATGAATAATCAACATGCAATAAATTATGTATTTATAAGGAGGTACAATCTACCAACCCTAACTATATAGGAAATAAAATTCTAACTCAAATAGGAATAAAATAAACCTTAGAGTATCTCCAATGCACTCTTTATTTAACATAAACTCTTTATTATAAAGAGTGATTGTGAAAAATAAGACTCCAACCCACTCTCTAAATCCAAATTATAGATTAGAGAGTGAGTTTGTAGAGAGCCAAAATTCACTCTCTATACCAATGGTTAATTAATGCACTCCTGTTTTCCATACATATCCTTATTTTCTATTGGTTTCTTTTATTACCTAAAAATTTTTCTCTTTCTTTCCACAATATTCAAAAATTAAAATTAAATGCTTATAGGATAAAACAAAATGAAGAATGAAATATAAAAAGAGCATTGGACTTAAAAAAAATTATTTGCTCTTTATATTGAAAAATTCTTTAAGATACTCTTTCTTACCTAAAATATGCTCTTTATTTTAAAGAATATCATTGGAGATGCTCTTAGCTGCTGCTACTAATAATAATAATAATAATAATAATAATAATCTCTTAAATTAATAATAGTAGATTTGTGCAATAACTCTAAAATCTATAACGATTATAAGCTCAATTCCCCACTGCCCACTAGCTGGTACTATCTATTTTTCAAAGAAAAAGTAAGATTAATAACAAAGAAAAGCAAGCTAACATTTTGTACCTAAAAACAAACAAATAATGTAGAAAGAAAGAAAGCATCGGCTAAGCTAATTATAAAACTAAACCAAAACGATTGTTATGCTCCTGCTATCAAAACAATTAAAAAAAACTACACTAATTAAGAACTCTACCAACTCTTGGCCTCTGCGCTGTCACCGCATCATCTGGGACAATTTTACCTGTAGACATGCCACAGTTGTTTATCTTTTGACTCCATTTCTTGATAATATAATAAGAATTCTGCTTCCAATTCATTGATGCAACACCAAACCTGCCCTCTTCTATTGATAAAACTATCTGAAGCCCTATCTTCGCCAATACAAACCCAAGTGTCGCTAATTCATTTTACAGTGATGGAGGTTCTACAATGAGTACAATCAATGCAGGAGGCAACCGTTTAGACGCCCAGAAATGCTCCTGGAAGTTGTTCAATGAGTAAAGTCCTGGAAGTAGGCAACCGTTTAGACACCTAGAAAAGCTCCAACTTAGAAATCATATATCAGCTATATAAATTCCTCCAAATCATTAATTACAAACTTGCCTCCATTCAAAGAAACTCCTCATATGTTCTTCTCCTTCTTGATCATGCTATACTAAATCAATGCATTGACCTCCACCAGCTCATTAGCTCCTACGAGGTAACTAATTACTATTGCTGTTTTCAGAATTATAGGCATGCCATAATACTTTTTCTTCTTGTTAAAGCAAACGATACAAAAAAAAAATGTTAGTTTCTGTCGTCTTATCTTTTACCGCAGGCCCAGTTTATAATATTGTTAAGGCTAATTTCACAAACCACATACAGAACAAAAAGATCCAATTTCAGATCTTGAACAAACACCCATATAGGTTTTAGAACTTTTGATTGAGCTCAATCAATCCATAGAAACATTGATGACAGGAAGATAAGGCTGTAGTTCTACAAGATATCTCTTCTTTGTAAATCATCTTAATCCAGATGCTTATAGCATGAATTGTTGTCAAACATATTGTCCTATTTCTGCTGCTAGGGAGCGACCACTTTGTGCCCTATCAACACTTGATATGCATACACAGACAAACACATAAAATGCCTCCCAAAATAATTTGTCTTGTTCACAGTATGAACCAACATCATCAAAATTGTATGAAACAATTTTCAAAAAATCAAAATCTCAGACTGCGACAAGAACCTTCACGTCCAGTTTCAAATATCATGAGCAATATGTTGTTTGTCATTGTCAAGCCAGAGTTGTATTAAAAAAAAAAAAACTTGAGCAATCCATAGTCCCCAACAAAACCATAATTGTTGCTCTAATGAATGCTAAAAGTCACATAATGGGGATGGATCAGGAAAGAAAAAAAAAAAAAAAAAAAAAAAGAACTGCAACGTCACAAATATAAGTTTCAATAAGAAACTGCAGTATCCACATCAGATCCTCTTATAAACAATGTCATGGTGACGCGAACAAAAGGGATAAACATCCAAATCATGCCTTAGCCTTTCCAGCCTGGAGAGATTGCATCCTTTGTTGTAACTTAAAAATCTGAAAGACAAGAAAATCATATGGCTCAATTATTTTAAATGCATGTTTGATAACAGAAAATTTGCCTAACCATGAAATCATGCATCCTATCAAAGTTTAAGCAATGATGCACAAGAAATTCCATAAATAGAATTGGAGAAACCATAAAGTAGAAACAAAACAGCATAAAAATAATTTAAAGTCTGCATAGCCATTGCACCCTGATGTTACAAATGGATCCATCCTCAGGAGCAGAATTCTCAAGTCTCAGCTTCCAATCAATAAGAAAAATGAAAGAAAATGGGAATAGCTAATGCAGTTAAGAAAACCATTTAAGCAATTGAAAATAAAGATATATACATAACATTCAATGTAATGTAAGCACAAGCAACTTGATAGAGATCAGGTCCCTGCTATTTCTTTTTAAGTCAATGGCCCAAACTCCAGTAATTATTGCAATTTATTTTCTTAGAATCAGCTAACCACCATCAATGTTCCCCATCCAGTAGCAGGGTCACCAGCAGCATTCATGGTGCTTGGACTTAGATAACATATGTAGTACAGTTATATGTCAGTGTAAAAGAAAAAGAATATTTTTGGGTGAAGTGAAAAATAGAAGTACCAACAGGTAACACTAGAATAAAGAGCAGAAATGGCACAAACCGCAGAATCGTCAGAAACCACATCTTAGACAGTGGAGATTGAATGAGCCTGGCTCCTCACTCCAAATACCAAAGCAAAGAAGTATGGTAATTTAGGACTTCGTATTTTAGAGATGATGTAATAGATAATAAATTTGAGATTGGATAATATTTTCTGCATTGTAATTTAATCGAGTTATTTTATAGATTATCCCCACTTCCCCTTCCCCAATTCCCCATGTATAATGTTCAAAAGAAGTTATTTTACAGATTATGCTAATGAAGTAGGAAGGAAAAGACCCAAAAGGAGAAAGGTTGGAATACCCAACCTAGAAGTACAAATCCACAAATGCCAAAGTTGTTCATGGAAAAGATAGTAGAGCATCAAACCCCATGTCCTACCAGGACATAATCATGCAAGGGGGCCAAATCAAGGATAACACACACAAATCCATTTCACAATAATCTTACTGCAAAAAACAAAGAATTGATATGATAAGCTTCATTAACTTCTATTGAAAAAAACTATGTTCATGAACCAAACTAGAAAACTGCATTAGTGGGTGGGTGTACAGTTAAACTAAATAGCTAAGGTACATTTGCTGCCAGTGGAGCTGAAAATGGTCAAATAAACAAGCATCATGAGTTTATCAAGATAGAGTAGCAGACATAAAAACTCATCTCAAGACCATGGTACAACTTAATGAGACAATCAACAATTAGTACGTGAAGGAACTCAAAGACAAATCACCAATTGATGTATTTCAACACCAATACATAAAGTACATATATAAGAAGCTTGGATGCTTGGCAAACAAATACCTGTAGTAAATTTTTTTGGCAAGATGCATATAATTATAAGGATAGAGGAGGAAAAAAGACAATTTTTAAATATTCTACTTCAAAGAAGATATTTCTATATTCTATCTTTAATATTATAACCGGTAGACTATTGAAAAACATGGTAGACCCAAGGGGGTTATTAAGCAACATAAGGCAGCAGAGTTGAGAGAGAAGATGCTAGGCTCTAACAAAGATCAATTGATCACAGCAATGATGATGTCATTAGCATGCATCCATCCGGCAGAAACAATGGTCTTTATTTAGCTAATAAGCTAATAATATCAAAAACATGATCTGATTGGAATGAGGTGTCAACAACGGTCATGGTAACAATGTTGAAGGCAGCATTCAGCGGTTATAGTTGTACATTTGGAATGCCTTAAAGACAAAGGTCAGAAATTCTACCCCTAACTTCCATTTCCAATACGGAAATACAACCTAACATGAAAATAAAGAAAACAGTAGCGTAGAAATTTAAAATTTTCATGCATACATTACCACATGACTGATCTTTATAAAAAAAATTAGGGACAATTCATCACAATCAACATCACAAAAAAATTGGGAAATAGGCAAAAATGAAGAACACGAACCGCATCTTTCTTGCTGTTTTGCTTTTCTTCCAAGTCTTGTAGAGTTGCATCAAGCCTCTTCCTACAATACAAAAATCACACAATTTATAGCCAAATAAAATAATGAACAACACAATGACATGAATAATAACAGAGATTTTTAGAATCCGTACAATTCGGCAGAGATATAATCGATTCTTTTGCGAACATTAGCATTGGCCTCTGCTAAGTCCTGTTTCACTAGAACCGGACCAATCAACTTGTAAACATTCGCACCTTCGTTTAATAAATCCAACTCCTGCAAACCAAACCACCCAAATTAATCAGATGCTACACAGTGACAAAGACTGGAATAAGTGCAACATTGACGAGAGATTGACCTTGAGTACAAGCTCGTTCTCGCCGAGTTGGACAGTGTATTTTTTCCTGACCTGGTGATTCTTGGCAATATCTGTGATTAAGTAAATTATTTGGTTAGGGTTCGCAATTGTAAGATAATAAAAAATATATGCATAGTAAAGGTGATTAGAAGCTTACCTTTTTGGAGTTTGCTAAGATCATTAGCTTTGTTTTCAAGATCGCGCTGTAATTCTCGGAGAGCACTTGCCATTTGCTATTTGCTCTGCTGCTTCTGCTTCTGTTTTGATTTCTTTCTGCTGTTTGTTTGGTACTGTGAATGACACCAATTGTAATTTAGAAGAAGCTTTGTTAAGCCAATTTTGAAATGGGCCTTGTTACAAGAGACTTGAATACTACAACAATACGTGGCAAAATGGATGGGTTGGCTTGGTTGAAATGAACAAACGCCTGTTATGCTTAATGAGTTCCCATCCCGATTCGAGAAGGGAATGCAAGCGTTTATATCTTTTTTTTTTTTTTTTTTTCCTTGACCACGAGATGTCTTGGGTGGGTGAGCTATTGTAGGACCCTTTACGAGGTGGTGAGCTCTCTCAAACTGGGATTCGAACCTGGGTTCACCATAAGTGGAGGACTAGCCCTTCACCGCTAGACTCAACCCCAATTGGTGCAAGCGTTTATATCTTTAAAGCCTTGTCCAAGATTATATTGTGAAATATGTGAATCAAACTTACCATCGAGTTGCTCGAAATTTCTACACATCACTTATAAATGAATTAGATCTATAAAAATTAGATCTAATTCAAAAAAAAAATAGATCTATAAACACTCATTTTATCCATTTATTATTTATATAGATATTCAAATTTATTCATTTATAGCCTATATAAATTTTACTCATTTAAATTCATTTATTTTTTTAAACATTTAAATTCATTTATTATTTATTGTTTTATATATGGAATTTTGCATATTCTCACAGTTTACATAATTATTTATCGTTTTCTATATGAATTTTTGCATATTCTCAAAGTTTACATATCTGATGCTTGCTGCTTATGTTATAATGTCTCAATAAGCACTGAGAAACAGAAAATAAAAAAGAAACAAAACAAATATTTCAGAGCATAAATTCAAATAAGAAGGATAATAGAACAGACCAAAAAAATTGTCTCAATGAGCATTTAACAATAAGCTAATGATGATTTCAAAAAAAAAAAAACAATAAGCTAATGATAGCAGTCACGATTTCGAAGGTAGCAGCGGCAGTTGGCCAAGGCGAGAAGGCTGCGACCCTCAACGTAAGTGTTAACTCTTCCCAAAAAAAAAAATGGAAAAGAATATGAGAAGCTCGATCGGCTTGAAATTCAAGAGAAGTGTGAACTTCTTAAAAAAAAAAAAAAGGAAAAAAACTCTTGGATTTGGATTTTTGAAATTCTTTTTTGAGAAATTTACATAAATACATCATTTTTTAGCTTCAGTTTTCGGTAAAATACCCACATTTTATCGTTAATTACATGAGCACCCATTTTATTTTCAACAGTACCAATTTTTTTAATTTTTTTTCATTTTTACCCCATCGTATTCTCCTTGTTCTTTCATTATTTTTTTATTTTCTCTCCCTTTTTTATTTTTATTTTTATTTTATCCTTATTTTTATTTCTTTTTTTCTT
>CATIWK010165638.1:0-12636 GCA_949634005.1 Mallotus japonicus
TAAATTGAAACATAATGGGCATCCACATTTTTACTTGTTGATGATGATGATGATAATAAAACTAATAAAAATATTTTGTTAGTAATTTATTTATTATATTTTAAGCACAAAATATATAAATTTTTATCATATATTATTATATATATATTGCTTAATAATATAATGAAAATATATAATTAAGTTCACTACTATTTATTCATACATATATATGTTATTATTAATATTCGGTACTATATTCGGTTTTTGGTGCGGTACGGTTTTGGTACAGTTCGGTACGGTTCTCGGTTAGGTTTTTTGTAAATATCCAGTACCGTACCAAATTAGTTACAAAATTTGGTTCGATTCGGTTCGGGGTTAAAATTATTCGGTTCGGTACGGTTTTAATGTCTTTCGGTTCAGTATTTCGGTTCAGTTCGGTATTTTCTCCGTCCCGTGCTCAACCCTACATATCCTTCTTCTTTGCAGACGAAGGAGAAGATTGTGCAACACCACCACTTAAACGAGTAGACATTCTCCCAGAAAAAATTTCACTACTCTCATTCACCATGACTACTAACTTGAAACTCAAATCAACAAGAAAACACTAGTTAAATCAATAGAAATCCTAGAAAATGACCAGAACGAAGAGATGAAGAAAAAGAAAAAAAAACCAAACACAAAATCCTTAGAATCTGAAGAGACGAGAACACTCAAGAAAATGGAAGTTAAATGTCGCAAAAATAACCGTCTAAAAACCGCTGTTGCAAAAAGAAGAACAAAAATGAAAAACAAAAACATGCTAGGCCAAAAATGCAAAGATAAAAACCAGTTCTGAAAAAATAAAGTGGGATGGACCATAAAAGAAACAAGCGTGGTCAAACAGGCCATTTATTGTAATTTCCTCAAGTATATATACTTTATAAAAAATTTTAAAATAGTTTTATCACCAAAAATGATTAATGGATGGCACATTTATGCAAAAAATTACAATATTTTTTACTTTTGCAAATTTATAATAAACTTTAAGCTTTTTCAAAACTAACCTAATTTAACATATTATTTACAATTTTAGCACAACTATAGTTTGGTGAAATTAAAAAGTAAAATATATATTTATGTAGCATCTAAGGTGAAGTAGTTAACCACTATTTTTATGAGTTCCACATTAATATCAGCTAAATACTAGTTATAGTAGTTGGTTACTCTTCAACTTGAATAATTTTTAAAAAATATAAAATCAAAATGAAAAATCATATTTAATTTGTAAAAACTATATTCATCACCTTCTTTATTGAGTTTTAAGCCTTCATATGAATATGAGATTACAATAATAAGGTTAGCTAATCACCTTAAATATCATGTATTACAATTGTGCTAAAATTACAAATAATATGTCAAATTGAATTTGTTTTGACAAATTTCAAAATTTGGTATAAATATGCAAAAAATAAAAAACTTTGGCTTTTAATACCAATAGGCCTTAATTTTTTTTTTTTTAATTATACAAAATACACACAATGCATACTAGGTCAGACATTAATTAATTATAGTTTACATATTATTCAAATATGATTAAGGTCTATTATATTATTCAAATTTGAGACAATCTAAATTATTTGACGACGATAAAGAATTTAGTAATAATGTAAATTTAAATTATATTAACTTAAAAATAATATTACCATGAATTATGTTTTATTCAATTGAAATTAATAATTAACAGAATTGTTAATAAATAGAATGAAAACGATAATTAACAGAATTGTTAATTAATAGAATGCTAATTATAAAAGAAATTATTATTGTACATGATAAATATTTTTATGAAAAAGTATAATAATTTTTCACTAGTATTTTATTTCCTAAATAGCTCATGCGTCCTTTTTTTTTTTTTTTTTTTTTTGGAATGATATTTATTTATTACAGTTTATGTGTGGTAGGGCTGAAATTTGGCCAAAACTACATTTGTACAATAAATTTGAGCATTTTGTTCAGCTTTCTTTATTTTGATTTCTCAAAATTTCCGCCATTATAGTATTTAGTGTTAACTTTGTTCTGTATTCAGTGTCACGTTTTCAAACAAATAGTCAAATACAAATTTTGATTAAGACATCTAACCATTTATAAATATGTTTTGCAATTAGTATATATTTTTAATTTAATTAAAAAGTGTTAACAGCAAGTATGATTAAACGTAATAATTGACATCAAATAAGATTGAGACTCATTTAACGAGTAAAAATAATTCTTTGAAAATTTGTTTTTTACATTAAATTTTTATATTTTATTTTAATGATTTTAAGCCGCTAATTGTTTTTTGACAAGGAAGCCCCTAATTAATAATAATGGAAATAAACCAACAAAATTTCTCCATCATCTCATCTCAATAATTGGCTTGGTTTCCACTTTTCATGAACGGTATATTTTGCATTTACTTTATTGTGGTAGCTGTAATTAAACTACTTTAGAACATTGGTTGTATTTTACACATATAGCCTCTTTTATAATTAAATAAAGTTTACCAAAAATCTTCTGAAAAATTTGTCTATTCTTTGTGGTAATGGAGCAACACATCTGAACACACACACACATACATATATATATATATATATATATATATATATAGTGACAATCCTAATAGTGACCATGACTATTGATAATATTCAAGTCACCTTCCTAACCATCTTTAACGAGCAAAACCTCTTATTATCATAACATCAGTGTCTCCATTAAACTCAATTTCACAAATTGACTCACTTGAAAGCTCACTTAATATGAAAGGATCTCTATAAATATATTGATGGTTCGTATCCTCCTCCTCTCACCAAGAATACTGATGATAATGTCAACACACTTCAAGTCCAAA
Source organism: Mallotus japonicus (assembly GCA_949634005.1). Classification (NCBI taxonomy): domain Eukaryota; kingdom Viridiplantae; phylum Streptophyta; class Magnoliopsida; order Malpighiales; family Euphorbiaceae; genus Mallotus; species Mallotus japonicus. The sequence goes on from CATIWK010165638.1 coordinate 2,846, forward strand.
ATATCAAATATGGATGCGCTAAGACAAAATCATATTTGGTGCCCTTGAAGGCTCATTTTCCCAATCCAAAACCTCCCATGATGTCTTGGAAACCCTTGCCAACATCTATGCCAAACCTTCTTGTGATCACATCAAACAAATCAAAGAACAATTTAAACAAACCACTAAGGGATCTCAAAACATCGCAAAATATATGCAATTTGTCAAGGCCAATGCAAATGAGCTTGTCGTTTTGGCAAAACTAATGGATCATAAGGACCTCATCCAAATGATTCTCAATGGCCTTGATGATGAGTATATATCAAACATTGATGCTATTAATGGTTGCGATATACTAATTTTCTTTGATGAACTTCATGAGAAATAGATTAACAAAGAACTTTTTTTATTATTTCAACAATCAAAATTATCTCCTCTTCCTCCAACAACTTATGGTCATGGTCCAATATTGGAAATTTTAATAAGAAAAATTAATAAATACCATAATAATCCCTCCCCTTGTCATTTTTAAATAATTCTACCATAGACTTTAACACCAACTTTCTCTCTAATAATACTTCAACTTGTACTAATTTCTCCTCTCCAAAAGCTTACCTTAGTCATTGCCAATGGTTTTGAACTCAAGAATACATACTATCAAATGTTTCCTTATGTTTTGGCAAGCATACCCAACCATTCAACCATCTTCAACTACTAACAAACCATGACAACCATGCCTCACCACTCTATGGCAACCATGGGTTCATTTTGTAACTGCCAACACACTTGACAGTTAACATTGGCTTCTTGATAGTGGTTCTTTGCCAAAGACAATCCTACCATATACTTCCACTAACACTATCATTCACCAACCAAAGACTCCATTGAAGCAATCTCCTAACTTAACATTAGTATTATCCACAATATAATGAAGCAAAAAAGGATCATCAAAGGAAACTGCCTCATTGCTCAATCCTTTAGCATGAATAGGTAATAAATATATGAATGTACCACAAAGCTTTAACGGGCTTTTTACCAATTTATGGCAAAAAAATATAAATTTTTCCTCTTTATGGTTATTTCCAAAATAATTCCTAATTTGGGTGGAAAAAAAAAATAAATTTTAGAAAAAGTCAGTCCGCCAGTCAAACTGGCGGAACTACTAAAGGAAAAAGCAACTCTTGCATTGATTCATTTTTTAAAAAAAAAATAGGAACTTTGGATGTGTGAATGGCGGAGTTCCTATATATGGTTTTGTTTTTTTATTAAGGTTATAGTTCATAAAATTGGCTGGTCAATAAGTTAGAAAAAAAAATTCGAATCATTTTAATGCTCTTGTTCAGAATGCACAGGTTTCTGCTATGGGAGAGCCACATAAGTGGGTAGGAAACACATATATATAAAAGTTAACTAAAACCAACACTACTTTCTACATTTTTTTTGCCAGCTATAAATTTGTAATATAAATAAAATAAGTATAAAGGCATATTGGTGCCAAAAATCACAACGTTTTCGACCTGTTGCAATTATATACTGAATTTTAAAAGTTGGCAAAACTGACCCAATTTAACATTTTATTTGTAATTATAGCACAATTGTTGTTTGGTCAAAATTGAAGCTGACGTGGAAAAAATCAACTCCTTCAAAGTGGGATCCATTGTCACCTCATCTTACCCTAGCTAGTTCTTCAAAATGGTGAGTTTTAATTTCACCCCCTCCTTTTAACCCTAAATCATGCCTCTTTTTATTCTCAAAAAAAAAAAAATCATGCCCCTTTTGAATTGATTCCTTCTCCTTTTACATCACCCCTCCCTCTAACCCTAAATTGATTTCTTCATCAGAGACCAAATCAAATAAAAAAAGTTTCTTAATGTAGATGATTGGAGCAACATCAAAAGCAATTCAGATTGAGATTTGAATATAGCTTGAAGGAGCGATTAAGAATTGGAAGAAAATAGTGGGTTCAATCCCTCGTGAAGGATACCCCTAGTATGAATCATGGACAACTAGGTTTTGAGGAGGAGCAGCAGCAACAACAGTAATGCCATCGTAACACTGGAGGTTCAAAAATTATTCCAGCATGGGTGGAGCAATTATTCATTGAGCAGGAGCAGATGGTGGCTTGAACCAACAGTACCCATCATTTGGCTCCTAGTTATTTTGTTTTTCATTTTTTTATAGTTATTAATTTCATATCATATGTAGTAGGAAAGAAATTGAAGAAAGTAAAAAGAGGGGAAGAAAAGAAGAAAGAAAAGAAGCCCATAGGTTGAAAACTAGGGAGTAGTTGGGTAGCAACGCATGAAGGTTTTCTGCTCATAGCATTATTATTATTAGGTAATGATTGAATGATAGAATTCTTTTTGGCTAGGTAATGTGGTTTTGTTGTTACTGATTCTTCTAAATCAAATAAATGATGGCATATTCTTGTGCTGATGAGATGAGATGGGATGAGAATGGAGGGAATTGTTAGGGCAAAAGTATCTCCTATGATTTCATTTCACCAAATGTTTTTATTTATTAGATTATTTGTACTTGCTAGGTTTGTATACATTGATTACATGTATAAAAAAGTATTACATTAATTACTGAATAAAAAATATATAAATATGTAAAAAAAAATTATAGAGCATCTTCTTGTGGTTCCAATTTTTTGATGCAGGTACGCAAGTATATATTCATTACCTTGTTTGCTTGTAGATATGGCTAAAATTGCCTTCACATCATGATTTCATTTTGTTTGCGAGAGGCAAAAAGAGCACTAATTTGAAATGCTACGGATGGAAGAGAATGACGTCAATTAGGGTTAAAAAAAGATGTCATAGGAGGGGGTGAAATTAAAACTCGCCGTTTTGAAGAATTAGCTAGGGTAAGATAAGGTGGTAGTAGGTCCCACTTTGAAGGAGGTGATTTTTTCCTCGTCAACTTCAATTTTGACCAAACAATAATTGTGCTATAACTGCAAATAAAATGTCAAATTGGGTCAGTTTTGCCAACTTTTAAAATTTGGTATATAATTGCAATAGGTCGAAAACATTGTGAGTTTTTTCACCAATATGCCAAGTATAAATGATATGAAAATCTTTGACCAATGTTAGACAAAAAGTTGTAAGTTAATTTCATCGACATTATTAAATTATAAGATTTATCTTCCATAGTTAAATAAGAAATTTAAGAATAACATTGTAAAACTTCTAAATATAAAGTGGGTATGTTTGTCTATTAATTAGGGGTGTAATCGAACCGAGCCGAGTTGAGATTTGGCTAGTTCGGGCTTGGTTTGTTTATAAACGAGCCAAACTCGAACCAAGCTCGTTATCCTACTTGGTGTTCATGAGCTGTTCGAGAGCTTAAACGAGCCTAAAAAAAATTTAAACAATACAAACTATAAATTAAAATTATACATTAAAAATTAAAAATAAATTACTTATTAAATAAATTACAATATATTTAATACAAATTATAATTTTTTCTAATAATATATTTTTTACAATATGAATTTATATATTATATGTCTAAAATTAAATTACTAAATATTAACATTACGAACTGGCTCACGAACTTCCATTCAAACTTATTCGCGAGCTTCACGAGTCGAACTTTTCTGCGAGCTTCATGAGTCGAACATTGTATAGTTTGAACTTAGCGAGTTTCAATATACGGGCTCAAATGAATTTTTATCGAGACGAACACCGAGCTGCTCGCTAGTGGCTCGGCTCGTTTATACCCCTACTTTTAATAGATGTTTTACATATTTAAAGTATAATATTATCCTTAAAAAAATTAATTTTATAATTTTATTATAAAAATAAAATAAGCCTAATTTTATGTAAACTGTGGGGCCACCACAACTAAATCCTATTTCTCACATGTTAAGATTTATCAAAGGGTCCCACGAGTATTAAGAGATCATATTTTATGTGGTTAACAAACCAAAAAAAAAAAAAAGGGCCATCTTTGCATGCAAAATGGCGGAAATACAAAAAATTTTCCATGCATTTTCGCGACTTCAAGTAGCAGAAATACTAACAATTGAAAAAAAAAATTCTTTCAGCTCCGCCACTGCTACTAGCGGAATAAGTCACTCCACCACTGCTACTAGCGGAATAAGTCACTCCGCCATTTTCACTAGAAGACATCTGTCATAAGTGCCACATAGACAAAAAGCACCCTAAACAGAGAATTTGTTTTCATTCCACCATAAATTTGGAATTTTCTTAAAAACAATCACAACTTGGGAATATTTTTAGTTTTTTGCTATAAATTGGTAAAAGGCCCAACTTTAACATTATTTTGGCTTGTTTTTCTAGTTTTCTCTTTTTTTTTTCTCATTCTAACTTCTTTCTACAGGAGTTTCCTCTCTCTTATCATAGACTCTCCTCCCCAAAATGCTTCCTCAAGCCTTCTATTTATAGATTAAGGCTTGGCGGCATAGTTGTGAATGGTTTACAACTAAAAAGGATATTATTTGACACTAAAAGACAAAAGTATATACTAGAATCAATCTTAATTTGAAACTTGTCCAAGAATATTCTAAAATAGAATATTATTCGCTTAGTCACTACTCCCAGGGAATTGTGCATTATTTTATTACACGCGTAGGACCCGATTTGACCACCGGAGGTCAAAATTTTGACTTTTTATAAAAGGATCCACACTGATACACTATAATTTTAAAAGACAGTTTCAGACTAAAATTCAATTTTGAGAGTTCAATTTGACCTCAGAAAATGTCCGTTGACCGAAGTTTGACTTTTCATCTCGAGGCTTCCTAAGGTTAAATCGAAGCTCCCATACTGAAAACTAGTTTAAAAAACAAACAATATAGACACAAAAAATAGTCCTTTTTAGGAATTTATTAATTGACTCAATAAATAAAACTTGACACAAACTTTCTCTCTCTCAATCATTAGAACCTCTTTCTCAAGGTTAGGTTAGGTTTGAAAAAAGTTATGTTTGGTATTCAGGTGGGGTTCTTTTTAATTAGCATGAACTTGATTTTCAATCATCATTCTTAATCAATCTCATCTGCTGGTGAGACATTTTTTTTACTTTCATCATCGGCTTTCAAGGTTTTAAAAAGGACCTTAACACTAGTATATCACCTTGGGGAGCACCATTTTTGTTTGTGAAGAAGAAGGATAGTACCATAAGATTATGTATTGACTATAGACAACTAAACAAGGTGACTGTGTGCAACAAGTATCCATTGCCATAAATTGATGACCTGTTTGATCAGTTGTAAGGAGCTAAGGTATTTTCAAAGATTGACTTGAGATCCAAGTATTACCAGTTGAATATTAAAAAAGTAGGTATGCCTAAAACAACATTTAGAACTGAATATAGGCATTATGAATTCCTAGTGATGCCATTCTAGTTAACTAACGCTCGAGCTGCATTCATGGATTTGACAAATAGAGTATTCAAGCCTTATCTGGATAACTTCTTCATTATTTTCATTGATGACGTATTGGTGTATTCACGATCGAAGGAAGTGCATGTTGAACATTTTGAGGATTGTATTATAAACACTAAAGGATAAATAATTATATGCCAAGTTTAGCAAGCATGAATTTTGGTTAGAAAAAGTGGTATTTCTAGGGCATGTCATCTCAGCTGAGGGAGTGTATGTCGATCTTAAGAAGATTAAAATTGATTGTTAGTTGGAAATCACCTACTAGTGTACACGAGGTGTGTAGTTTTCTGGGGCTAATAAGCTACTATAAGATATTTATGTAGAACTTCTCCATCATTGCTTCACCTGTAATAAAACTACTCAGGAAGAATGTGAAGTTTGTCTAGAATGAAGAATGCCAAGACAGTTTTGATGAATTAAAGGCATGTTTAACTTTAGCACCAGTGTTAACACTTCCAGTGATGGGGCTAGAATATATTGTGTCTAGTGATGCATCTAGTAATGGCTTAGACTGTGTACTGATGCAGCATAGGCTTCTTGACAACTAAAGCCACATTAGTTAAACTATCCTACACATGATCTAGAGTTAGCAGCAGTTATTTTTTCTTTGAAGATTTAGAGGCATTACTTATATAATGAGAAGTGTCAGATTTTCATAGATTATAAGAGTTTGAAGTACATACTTGAGCCATAAAGAGTTCAAACTTAAGACAAAGAAGATAGGTGGAGCTCTTCAAAGATTATGACTACACCATTGAACATCACCCGGGAAAGGCTAATGTGGTAGCAGATGCACTTAGTAGGAGGTCTTCAAGTAGCTTATCTTATATTCATTTTGTGAGAATTCCCTATAGAAGTGGGACCATATTATGATGGATTTTATGGTTGGGTTACCTAGGACTCAACAGGGACATGATACAATTTGGGTGATTGTTGATCGACTCACTAAATTAGCTCACTTCTTGCCTATGAAAGTGAATTAGTCATTGGATAAGCTAGCTGAAATCTACATCAAAGAGGTGGTTAGATTGCATGGTATTCCATTTTCTGTTGCATCATATAAGGATCCAAGATTTACATCCAAATTTTGGCAGAGTTTGCAGCATGCTTTAGGTACCAAGCAAAGGTTTAGTACAGATTTTCATCCCCAAATGGATGGCTAGTCAGATAGGATAATTCAAATATTAGAAGACATGCTTCGAACCTATATGATGGAATTGTAGGGTAGTTAGGATAAATATGTGCCTTTAATGGAATTTTCCTATAATAACACTTTTCATTCTAGTTTAGGGATGACACCTTATGAAGCCTTATATAGCAGGAAAAGTATAACTCTAGTATGTTAGGATAAAGTTGGAGAAAAGCAGTTAGTGGGTCCAAAAATTATAAAAATGACAACAGAGAAGGTTCGGCTAATTCGAGATCGACTAAAGGAAGCCCAAGATAGATAAAAGAGTTATACATACCTGAAGATGGAACTGATGAATACAATATGGTTGACAAGGTCTTCCTGAAGATTTCACCTTGGAAAGGAGTATTATGGTTTGGTAAAATGGGGAAATTAAGCCTAGGTACATTGGTCCATATTAGATGATTGAGAGGGTTGGTCCAGTAGCCTATAGGTTGGCTTTATCTCCAAAGTTGTCTCTGATTCATGATGTTTTCCATGTGTCCATGTTGAGGAGGTATATGAGTGATCCTAGTCATATTTTTCAAGCCCAACCCTTAAATTGAAATATAATTTATCTTATGAAGAAGAGCCAATTGCAATTATTACTAGGGAAACTATGGTGCTGAGAAATAAAACCATACCTTTGGTGAAAGTGTTGTGGAAACACCATGAGAGTGAGGAAGCCACTTAGGAACAAAAGGAGGACATAAGAAAGAAATACCCTTATTTGTTCTAGCATAATTTCGGGGATAAAATTTCCTAAGGTAGGGAGGATTGTCACAACTATACCCTAACTCTAGGTACATTTGCATTCATTATGCATTGCATTTACATATATGTTGATTGAATTTAAGTATAAGTTAGTATATTAAAATATAATTATAGGACATCCTTACCTTTGAGCGTAAGTGAAGTGTTGCATACAGTTAGGCTAGTATACCAGATCAAGCCATAACTTGTACTCGATCAAAGAGGGAGAATTTTTGAATTTTGATGACACATAAAATTAGTGAAATTGTGTAAAAAAAGGGATTAGAAGTAAAAATGAAGTGGAGAGTAAGAATTAAAAAGTTAAGGATGATATGGACTTAACTGAAACAAATGATAGTCCTAGAATGAATAATTAAAAGTTTGATTAATAGATAATATTAGTATTTAATTAAGGGCCAAATGGAGTATTTTACATTTTAACTCATCCTAAAAGGACCTAGAATCTTCTCTAATTTGTGGCTAATTGCATTTATGTGTATATGTTTAGGAATAAAGGAAATAAACAACACTTCCTTAAAAGAGAAAATAGAGATTAGAGAGAGTTTTCAATTCTTCAAGTGGAGCTAATTTTTGCAAGCTGAATTTGGAAGTCTAAAACCATTTCAGGCCATTAATCATCATCCCTAAAGCTTGTAGTGATTGATTCGGTAAGTAATTTTAGTGTTTTGGTTGATTTTGAATTAGGGTTTACAAGTTGCAGATTTCAGGTTTGATTTTCTTGATTTTTTAGTCTTAATGTTTTGATCATAACTTGACCTAGAAACCTCCAAATTAAGATTAGCTTGATTTTAAGAAAAACTTTGTAGAGTCTCTTGTAATTTTATGGTTTTGAGTTAGAGCTTGTTTAGCCTGTACCATGGTCTAATGAAGCTATACTTTATAATGCTCAATCTGACATAGTAATTGACCTGGTTATGTTCAGCCATCTATACTGTAGTATTCCAAATAAAGTGACATTTTATAGCATCTAGTAGACATACAAATATAAGTTTGATTAAAATTTGGGCTTTAAATTCATTTTCTACAAGTATAGGAAATTTTTCTAATTTTGGCCTGAAATTAGCCTTTTTAGAATTAATGAACCAAATTTGTAGAGTTGAGTTCAATTACATATTTTTCATATAATTTGGGGGATGCATGATTAGAGCAGTGTATAGAATTATTATATTTATGATTTATAAACAATTAACATGTTTTAGGTGTTAGAAAAGGCAAGGAAAGTGCGGGTACAAATTAAGTAATTCGGTGAATCGTCTATGTGTGTATGTAGGCTGTTTAGGCTGTTTTGGTGAATAGATGTTCAAGTCCTTTAAATTTTTTTTATATTAGTAATAAAATAAGCTTTTTGGTGTTGTTTCATGAACCTAAATTGGTGTATTGCAATTGTTTTAACTCAGTTCGTTACTACTTGAATTACTTGTTTAAGTTTTAAGCTTTAAAACTCTAATGGTTTCAAGTTTGCAATTTAAATGCATTACCATAATATGCTTTCTTTTAGTAACCTAATTTAAGAGAATTTAGTTATTTTATGATTTAAATAAGTTTATAATCAATTTAATTTCCTCCCTTTAGATTATGATGAGAGGTGTTCTGATTTTGAATACTTTGTTGAATAACAAATGTGATAGAAATGCTTTCACTAGTTATTTGATGAAAAATGTATTTGGTTTGTGTATTACCACCCTATATGAGTTATGTCAATGTATTGAGGTGATATATTGTCACGACCCAAACCGGGAAGTCATGACCGGCGCTAGGGAACAGGAATTACTATAACCAGAACCCGTAGCAAGCCTTAAATATAAAACACACATAAAATAACTCATAAAAATACCAAGTAATTAAAACTTTATTTAATAAAATAAGATCTTATAACAAAGTACAATAGTACAACTGTACACAATTCTTTAGCTGACAGTCTCAATAATAAAACCAATATTACATACATCAACATTTAATTACTACTACTACAGCATCTAGAGTGTAACAGAAATTCAAATAAGTAATTTACATAAATCAGCCGGGGCAGAAGAAGACCGGCGAAGAGGTCTAGTAGTGAGGTCTGAGGAAGAAGAACTCCCTAAAGGTTCGCATCCTTAACACGCAAAACCTCACTAGTTATCAGATTCTCTTAATTCCCAAAATATTCACTTATTCCTTATTTAACAGAAGACTGGCCCCGAGACTCAACGTCAATCGAGCTACAGCAGTCATTCTGTCAATATAACTGGCCCCGAGACTCATCGTCAATCAAGCTACAGCAGTTATACCAGCTTCGGGACTCATCATCCATCGGGCTGTAATCTCAACTCTCACTTCATAATTTCAGTAATATCAATTCATAATCAATGCTAAATAATCAAATTTCAGATTCACGGCCTATATTTATCGCACTGTTGCGCAACAGTCCTAGCGGAGCCCACTAGGTGGCACGTTCTACACTGTCCTCCAAAA
>CATIWK010165734.1:0-22442 GCA_949634005.1 Mallotus japonicus
GCTGTTCAAGTTGATGGAGCCACAACATCAAGCAAAGGACCAAAGTCTTTGCCTTTTAGAGTGGGTCATGGGTTTGATCTCCATAGGTTAGAGCCTGGTTACCCTTTGATTATTGGTGGGATTAATATTCCTCATGAAAAAGGCTGCGAGGCTCACTCTGATGGTAACTTCTTGTTCATTTTGGTTTCTTGTTCTTGTTTTAATTTTGTAATCAATTTCAATAAACCCAATTTGTAGTGTAAATATTCAATTTTTGCTTTTTTTTTTTTTTTTTGGATGTATTTCTGTAAGAACCAGTTAGAAGTCAATTTGTTAAAATTGAATTTTTCTGTTTTAATTTAATAATCAATTTGTAAATAACCAAGTTTGCAATGTAAAGATCCCATTTTTGGGTTTTGATTATTATTATTATTATTGTTTGTATAAGTTTCTGGGAACCAATTTGAAGTCAATTTGTTAAAATTGTATTCTTGATTGAATAGTAATTTTGTTTTGCAGGAGATGTGTTATTGCACTGTGTTGTGGATGCAATATTGGGTGCACTTGGGCTGCCTGATATTGGGCAGATATTCCCTGATTCTGATCCTAAATGGAAGGGAGCACCATCACATGTTTTTGTCAAAGAAGCTGTGAGTTTCTGTTAAACTTTCTGTTTGCTTCCAATTTGTTTACATATGTCAATCTCTCTGTCTCTCTCTCTCTCTCTCTCGTTCTTTGTCAACTCCAGTCGTGTGCATTCAGTTGTTGGGAATTACTTTTAAGGCCTGATTTGCTAGTTACTACTTTATATAATCGTATATGACCAAATTTTGTTACTACTGAGCTTGTATTTAGATATAGAATTATATGCTATAAGGAAGCACTGCTGTGCTTGATTGAAAATGAGCGATACTCCTAGTTCATGGTGATGAACTCTCTCCAGTTTGAACGAGTGAGTTTAGGAATTTGGTAAATTTTGTTAGGATTTGTTATCAGGAACCCTTTGGGTAATTCATTTGGCCCCTAAAGATAAAATATGCTGTAAAAGTGCATGTCAAATCACCATTTAATTTCAGCAGTTGTGGATGTTTATAGTCAGCTCTTGCTTGAGCTTTGCACAAATTCCAGCACGTGTCTGAAATTTTATTGTAACTGGAGAAAAAATAGACAAAATAGCCGGATTGGCCAATTAAGTGAATTCAAGTGTTAGCCTTTTTATCCAGTGGCAATATATATATATATATATATATATATGTATACACACACGTAGGCTCATCCTGTATATTATTCCTTCAAAAATTTTATTTCTGATGTGTCTGTTTCTTGTTTGCATCTGTCTCTATAGTGTACCTATAATCCTTTTGTTTCCTGAGAATTAAAGCGTAAGACATACAACAATAGGTAGTGACAATGTGTTGTTTTAGATGGTAAAACAGAAATATCTCTTGACTAAGGCTACATCTGAGATAAGATCTGGGTATTTTTAAAAAAAATAATATTCAAGGAATTTTCCAAAATTAACTTGAAATTTTTTATGTTCAACACATTCAAATTCCTTGAAAATGAATGCATTTCATGTTTGGTATATGGTCCAAGTCTTTGGAAATGAAGGGCAGATTTAAAATTGGAAAGAGAAATGAAAAAGAAGTGGATTCTATTATATTGATCATCTTCACTAGACTTTAAGAATTGCAGATGTTTATAATTTACTTCTGATTAATCGTTGTCTCAATTCCAGCATATATGTGCCAAATTTGTTGTAATTGGACGGGGGAGCCAAATATTTTTAAATCACTTAGTGAAGGTTTTACTTTCATATGATTTACAACTAGAGCTATTTCTGTAGCACACAGGCAAAGTGCATAAAAATTTTTGTCGTTGCCTGTAAATCACATATAAATGCATGAGATGAAAATTACATTACTTGCATGATTTTACTCATTCGTATCCCTACAATGTTGCCACTTTGCAGATGTTTATAATTTACTTCTGATTAATTGTTGTCTCAATTCCAGCATATATGTGCCAAATTTGTTGTAATTAGACGGGGTAGCTAAATATTTTTAAATCACTCAGTGAAGGTTTTACTTTCATATGATTTACAGCTGAGCTATTTCTGTAGCACACAGGCAAAGTGCATAGAAGTTTCTGTCATGGCCTGTAAATCATATATAAATGCATGACATGAAACTTACATTACTAGCATGATTTTAATCATTTGTATCCCTACAATGTTGCCACTTTGTCTATGTTGATCAAAGCTAGAAGGACGACCTTGTATATTTTCTAGCAAAATAGCATGTTTTATGTGCTTAGTTATGCCTATCTCTACAAGATTGGAGTAATACTACTTGAAGTATAAAATAGCAAACTGTATTAGATAAAGCTATTCTAGTTGTTTGTCATAGAATGGAGAACACCATTTCGAATGTTTTGGCTAAAGCAGTTGAAGTTTGCTTTATCTATGCTCAGACCATTTATCCCAAAATCAGCTCAGAAACAGGGCAAATATTCAAAAGGAGTCCTTTTGTAGTAAAAAAAAAAAAAAAGCTTGGATGGCAATTCAACATAGAATTAAAAGGTTTTGGAGCAAGCTTTAGGCAGTGAAACTTTTTGAATTTATTTCTTGTGAACATGCTATTCTATGATGTCAAGTAAAAACAATATCACAACATTTATTCACACGGCGAGGCTTTTTTGAGATGAGTGACATCAGATGTTCTACCATGAAATGCAGATTTAGCAATAAATATTGATTTGGATCTTGTTGTATGCATGTCCAAGGTCACAACATGGTGTGCAACTGTGGATCCTGGATGTTTCAAGTATCTTCCATTATTCATCTTCCTCATTTTGCAGAAATGCATATACACATGCATAGGCATAGATGCATTCATCATTTTTCTTGATGCTCATTCCATTCCTTGGCAAAAAGCTTGAATATTTGCCTTATATGCCCTACTCTTTTGTGAAACCTGGGATATACGACTGCAATCCACTCTAACGAACTTTCTGTTGATCAATCTTAACATTTTTACTATGTTCCGTTTCAGGTAAGACTCATGCATGAGGCAGGCTATGATATTGGAAATTTGGATGCTACCTTGATTCTTCAAAGACCAAAACTTAGCCCACACAAGGAGGCTATCAGATCCAATTTGTGTGAGCTACTTGGAGCAGATCCTTCTGTTATCAATCTGAAAGCAAAAACTCATGAGAAGGTCGACAGCTTAGGTGAAAACAGAAGTATTGCAGCTCACACCGTGGTTCTTCTTATGAAGAAGTAGAGATCTTTAAACACTCTCAACATGTACAATGTAACCAATGTACTTCATTAGCATTGTTGGTAGTGTTACAGAAATGAACATGTTTGATTCCTATGATGAGTATATGCTTTACACCAGAACAATAATGGAATTTCGTTTGGCAATGCAAATCGACTGTATAGACAGTTTCTATAAAATATATAAAGGGGAATGGAGCTACTTTCCAAACTTTCTGCACCCACGAGATAGACTCCATCACTATGCTATTAGCTCAGAATCATTCGATCAGGGGGCTCTTAGCACAATAACATTCTTTGATATCTGCGAGATTTGCATGTTTTATATTTGATAAATGTGTGTATGTGAACGCTATTTAAGTCCATATTACTGCAGCTGTCATGGAAAAGATGAGGAATAAACAGACTGATGCATTGTACTTGTGAAGATGGCATACTCTTACTCTACACCTTTTACCTGCAAAAAATTGGAACTAATCCTGAAAATGCTGAAAAGAACTTTCACATTCTAAGAAAAATTCTTACCTCTGCTAAATGTATTACACCTTACAACCGAATTTGTAATACCTAATTTAAATATTTTATATTTAGTTAATAAAAATAACATACATTTTTTTTTTCATTACAAATTTAACCATAAAGCATCCGAAATAGGCAAAAATTTTCTTTTTTATACATATTAAGCAACTTCATTTTGCGGGTTAAATATTTTTAAAGTCACCCAACTATGCTCTTGTTGCAGTTTGGGTACTAAACTTTAATTTGTTTCTTTTTTATAACCCAACTTTAATTTTGTTTCAAAAAGAATATTGTCCATAATATTTAGTTCTTCAATTTTAAAATTTTCAATTTAGTCCAAAATTACAAAGAATTTTAGAAATTCATTTCATCACATTTTCCCGCGGCTCTGATACAACTCAGTGTGAGCCTGCTCCTATTAGACGGAATCAAAGAGCTACTCAGGGATCAAGAATAATGAAATCTGCAATTTCTAAATTCTTTTAACTTCTCAAACTCGTTAAAGTATCAAGAGCTAATAACAGGACCCAAATGTTATTCAAACCAAAGAGATGATCTAAAAATATAATAATTATATTAATAATACACAATTTTCTATTGTATTCAATACAATTACAATACTGGTTATGATATTCTAAATGAATATTAAATTTTTCTTGACCATTTTCAAATAATTATTGTCTTAAATTTTTTAAACTATTAGTATTATATCAGTCAAATTAAAAAAATATTGAATAAGATTTTCTACAATAGAAGGCATGAAGTAAACAAAAATATAAATAAAATTCTATTTTATTATTTTTTATAGAATCTATGGACTTATTTATAAAGAAAGTTTAAGTTTGGACCAAACTGGTAATCCTGAATTCCTTATGATTAGAAAAAGTTTTCGAGTAACCATTTTAAAATTAAATAGAAGTACAGTAATCAAAACATACGAATTGAAGTTTGGTCACCAAAATGAAATAAGCCTAAAGTTCGATACCCTTTTAAATAATTAACTCTCATTTTGCTAAATGCAAAACAAAAAGTTTAGAGTTAATGTTATATATATGGAAATTAAAACAAATATTGGAAGAATTTTATCTCCCTTATAAATCCATCCAGTTCCACTCCAAAATAATCACAGTTTTTGTAATTACTAGATATAGGGTCATGAGACAAAAAAAAAAAATTACATGTTTATAATGATTCGAATTTGGTGTTACTTGTATTTCAAAACTAATAAAGTTGGTAATACCTACGCGATTGGGCGAAATCCATTTGATATAAGCCTCTTGAATCTATCTTATTTATATATTTATTTATTTCCGATTTTTTTTTATGAATTCCCATTATTAAAGAAAATTGGGGGGGAAAGAAAAATGAGAAAAATGGGTGTTTAAGTTAAGGTTATTAATTAATCATAAAATTTGCATTGAAAATGCAGAATCATTCTAATGTAAACTTATGTATATAATCATGAATACTTTTTTTGAACAACTATCTATCATGAAGATTTGCGTGTTTGAATATGAACATTTTGAATAGTAGCACATACTTCTTGAAAATTCATACCAATTATATTCAAACTGCACATTATTTTTGTGATGAATTCATTCTTTTGTTACTCTAAATTATTCTTTTTCTGACTACAATAATCCTTGCTTTCTTCTTCTTCTTCTTCTTCTTCAAGTGAAAATTGTTTATCTAAACACATAAATTTATATAAAGTTCACCACACATAATTTTAGTTCTTCACGTTTTAAATTGGGTAATAGTTTAAAATTCTAAAAAATTAATTGTATATTTTTCTTCAAAACGTTCATGTTTATAAATTAAAATAACTTCTTGACTGGAATTATGCCTTTTATAATACATACAGACTTAACTAAATTTTACTTTTGCTATTAGTAGCAAAAGATTAAGTATTTAAATGATAAAAATTTTTATAAATTTAATTTCTAATTATGCAGAAGTGAATTTTTTAAAATTAAAATAAAAAAAGGAAATTTATTTTGTTAGTAAAAATTGAGCAAAGGTATGTCCAAGAAAATTGTAGAAATTTCAACATTCCACGTGGAAGAGTGTAAGTTTTGACAAAGAACAAGACTCAACATATAATGGAATATGAACAAACATCCGGTCTAAATTGTTCACCCTGAAGGCTTTATGACCATCAAAAATCTCTCTTACTAATCTCAAAATTTTATTTTAGCCACCCACTTCGTTGACGATACTAGTATACATCACCATCTAGCATTTTTTTTGAACATCACCATCTAACATTATTACTAC
The DNA here is from genome assembly GCA_949634005.1 of Mallotus japonicus. Classification (NCBI taxonomy): domain Eukaryota; kingdom Viridiplantae; phylum Streptophyta; class Magnoliopsida; order Malpighiales; family Euphorbiaceae; genus Mallotus; species Mallotus japonicus. The sequence continues at coordinate 6,059 of CATIWK010165734.1, forward strand.
TATTATTAATATTAATAATATTATTATTATTTAGATAAAATCAGTATTCAGATTAATCTAATTTAATCTAAATACGATGGCACAGAAAGTAACATATAATTTAATTATTATATTATAATTTAGTAGTCCTTTTATTAAAAAATCGTAGTAAAAGTTAGTTTGATTTTCATTTCTCTCTATTTTATTATACTTATAAAAAAAAATTAAATACTAATCAATTTATTTGATTTTTATCATTGTTTGAATGATTCAATAAATAATAATTTCTTTGATTAAAAAACCCTTATAATTTCATAGGTATGTAAGGTCGGTGCACCAAATTATTTTGTCAGAATAAATATTACTGTGGGTGGTATATTATATTACTGTGGGTGGTAAATTCAACCAAAGTAGGTGAAGACCATATGTGTTGATTCACCACATTGGGTTAAAGAAATATAAAACATAATTATCTTTTTGTTTATATATGAAACACTGCCTAATTAAAAAAAATATTACGTTCAAAATATGATTAAAAATAATTATGAAAATTGTTTTGTTATTAAAAATTAAAAATATATCTTAATAAGATAATATAAATAAAAATCCAAGTTAGAAACACAAAATAAAATCTCAACATCCTAAAATTTTTATCGCTATTTTTCAATCACTTCAACAGAGCTCTCTTAATTTACAATTGAACAATCCGTACGTTTCATCCAATAATTTTAATTAATTACAAATCGACTGACTATTTTTTAAATAACTTAAATTACAAAAATATTAGCAAAATTTTTATAATGGAAAGATATTTAAAATTCATAAACTAATGAAAAAATTGTTAGAATTCTTTATTTACATATTTATTCGACTCTTGAATTATATGCATAATTTCTCCAAAAAGAAAATTATTTCACAATTTAGTGAAAAGAATGGAAAGGGGAACAAAAAAGAAGACTTTCTAAGTGAGAAAATGAGAGTTGCTTGGTTGAAGTCAAATAATTTTGTGTTGTCTTCTGGCATGTTAAAAAGAGCGGACCCCTTCTGAAATGGGTACATTTCGCATTACAATTTGTATGAAATGGGTCCATTACGTTAATTGTTGAACCTTTCTAACTCATTCTGGATTGAGACCACTTGTAGCTAGTGTTCACATACTTCAGCAAACGTAGCTATGGAGGATTACCCCAGGTGGATCTGGGGCTTGGCTTTTATCTTAGGAGTAGAGGTCTTAAATTCAAAATCTCTATATTTTCCTTCCACTAAATACTAACAACTACCGTTAAAGCTTCGTTTGTTTACGAAAAATATTTTGTTTTTAAAAATATTTTTCAAAAAAAATATTTTCTCTGAAAATATTTAAAAAAAAAATATTTTCTGAAGTTTAGCTACTACATTAGAAAATAATTAGAAAATATAATTCTTTATGACATGAACACTTTTTACTATTTTAATTATCTCTTTGTAATAGACCTAATGTATATTTTTTACAAATTATCTTTTTTCTAATGGACTTGATGTACTGATACAAAATCTATATGATAATTAATTTATAAAAAAAAATGAAAGGAAAAAAGAAAGGGATATGAGGGAAAAATGAAAAAAATAAAAAAAGAGTGAAAAAAGAAAAGAAAGAGAGAAGATAAAAGAAGAGAAAAAAAATTAAAAAAAAAAGAGGAAAAGGAAAAAAGAAATATAGAAGGTAAAAAATGAGGAGAAAAAAAAAAGAAATGAGAAAAAAATAAGGATAAAATAAAAATAAAAAAGGAGAAAAAATAGAGAAAATGAAAAATGGGCATTACAGATAAAATTTCTCTTATTTTTAAGTATGAAAAATGATTTCCCATCATTGGAGTGGGAAATCATTTTCCCTTGTTTTTAAATTATTTTCCATCGACTAAGCATTTATTTTTTTTTACTTATTTTTTTTTTGGGTAATCCAAACATTGGAAAATAAGGGAAAATATTTTCTGAAAGAATATTTTTCACAAACAAACGGAGCCTAAATAATCATAGTTAAGGATTTTTTTTTATTTTTTTGGTTAATAAGGAGGCAATATGACCTAAATTTCGATGGACTGCACAACGGGAGCAATCCTCCCTTTTAAATCGACAGTGACATGAATCAAACTCTACACCTCAGAATGCTCCTAGAGAGAAGTTACCACTTGACTACTTCTCACCGAATTATTACTTTGATTTCATTTAAATGTGATAATCCCATATTAATATATATGTATATTTCACTCTCCACTAAATACTGACAATTAACATCGAACGAATAGTCAAAGTTCATACGACAATTGAAAAAATATATATATATAGCTATAGAGGAAACTACAAATGCTAATTAATGTGTAATTTTTTTTTATTTAAAAATTAACCATACTTACCTTCCTAATTATATGTTAGGTTATTAAACTGAAGAATTAGCTTAGTTAATAACTAGATTATTAGTATTAATAGCTATATGTTGGGATTAGCTAACATGAACTATTCTCGTTAAGCGATGTCATTTTAGGTTCGAATTGTGATAAATACAATCGTGTTAAATTAATTATTGAGAAATTTTTATCGTTTTTATAGTTTTGTAACAGATCGAACCGGATTAGTGAGAATCTAATAAACTCTAGATATCGATAATTTAAATTAAAAAAAATTAGTATTGTTCTTTATTAAAGTATGAATTTAGGATTAGACGTGCCCTTGAGCCTTTGGCCTGGTGGCCAAGGCTTAGGGGTGTGGGGTTAGAGGTTGGGGATTCAATCTCCCTCTTTCCCCCCAAACTTCTCCTCCCCACAAAATCGTAGGGACAGTGTCCCTAATGTGTTTAAATGTTGAGCTACCAGTGTATGATTGGTTAGGTCCAACCACAGGGTCGACTCCATTTAGAGGTTGTATGGTTTAATCCTCTCACCTTCATTTTCAAAAATAAAAAATAAATAAAAATTAGGATTAGACGCAATGAATCAACTTTTTTCATTTGTTCTGCATTCGGTATAAATAATTTATTTTAACAATAATTTCTTAACATTTATTTAATATAAATACACAAACAAATTATTTTTTGAAATAAATTGTTTGTGTATTTATATTTTCGTAAAAAGTGTATTTTCATAAAAATTTGTAGTCGTTGTAAGTGAATTCAAAAATTGAATATAAAATTAGCTAATTGATTTTTTTTTTTGGAGAATAATTAGCTAATTGATTTTTTTTTTTTTGGTCGAAATTTAGCTAATTGATTAAGTTACTAGAAAAGTCAAATTTGAATATTTGGTATGATGAAAAGTCACAACTTTGCACATTTACTGTCGCAAATTATTTTTTATACAAATTGACTGATGTCCACAAGTGATGATGCGGAACCAAAACCAATTGTTTATGAATTGGAAGATAATACAATTTTTTGGAAGATAATACAATTTTTGGAAAAATTCATTATATGGTTCTCAAACTTATGTGATTTATTTCATTAAACTCCTATATATTTATTGTATTTTAAAAGATCCTTAGACATTTATTTGATACAATATTAAATTTTTTTTAACAAAAAAAAGAAAGTAAAATTGATATTTAAGGGTTTGATGTTGTATCAAATAAATATGGGTTTGATGTTATATCAAATAAATGTTTAAGGATTTAATGTGTATCAAATAAATGTTTAAGGATCTTTTAAAATACAATAAATATATAGAAACTCAATAAAACAAACCATAAAAGTTTAAGGGTCACATAAATTTTTTCTTACAATTTTCCATTGCAACTTTGATTTGATTAAAAAAATGGTAGAATTTAATGCCTCGCCTCATGGGTGGGTAGATATGGTTATATTAAAAAATATTAAAAAATCATGAAAACTTAGTCAATTATATTTCTTTTTTAAAAAAATTAAATTTACTGTTCATACACCATCATCCAGGTAATTGCTGACTGGATGAAGCTATAAATTTTTTATATAAAAAAGTAATTAATGTTTTTCCATATATAAAATAAGAGTATGTAAATCAGTATGTTGATCGAAATTTTAATTTTTACATATTAAATATATCTCAATGTAGTGAGGTGGTTAAAATTTTTATATTAGGAATGAAGGTCGTAGGCTTGAGATTTTCTTGTAATTTTTTTTTTATATTCTATACTTCGACCAGATTTAAATGTGATGATCCCATATTATTATATATGTATATTTTAGTCCCAACTAACACACTAACAACTATTATCGAACAACAACGAGTAAAATAAAAAAAGAAAACACGTCCATGTAATATAAGTTAAAAAAAAAAAAAGTAAACATTTTTTGGATGGTGACACAAAAAATATGTGAGGAAGCTAACAATTAACTTTTCCTTTTCATCACAATGATAGCTGTCCTGTATAAAAATAAATAAATAAATAAAAGAAATATATGTGATGCAGGAGTTTGTGTTTAATTTCTGACTTTGCACTAGCACTATTTAAATACCTTTACCATAGAAGCACGTTATGCAGAGGAATCATGAGGTTCATTCACTTGAGACGATCCAATTTCGATTCTTTTTTTTTTTTTTTTGTTAAAAAAAGCATTAGTAGAGAATGAAATCAACAAGAACTCTTCTACTTCTTGTCAAAAATCTACAAATATTGACTGCTTTCGGCATATATTCCCTTCCCGTGAACATACGGTATTCATTTTTGGATACACAGCAACTGTGTGTACCAAATAATTAGCTGATAAAATTGTCTATTGAATTTCCCTTGTACAGGGTACCCTACACACGCAATTTGCAACCTTTCCAGTATTATTGAGGCCAACTAAATGGGACCAAATTTAGAACCTATACTGAACTAAATTGACACCCCTACTAATAGAAAATGCTACTTGTTGCAGTAGCAACATAAATGTTAGGATAGATTAGATTATGCAGATAAACAATCCATAATTATGGGAGTACCAAAACACGCATGTGACGCCAGTATTCTATATTTAAAAATTTTCTCATCTATTGTCAATCTTAAATATTATTTTCTTTCAGTCGAATAAATCATAAAAAAAAAAAAAAAGAGTTTTTCTATAATTTATTTTGCATAATAGGGGCAACCCTTCTCTTTTAAATCGATGACAATAAAATTTGAACCCTACACCTCGGGATACCCTTAGAGAGTAGTTACCACTTGATTATTCTTTCATTAACCACTGTAAAGTACTTTTAAGTGTTGGAGTAGTATTTGCTACTATACTACATAAACTGGAAAATAGTTGCAATTAATAAAGATACGCCTACCAAATCTCACCAATTTTGCCAAAAGAATACCGGTAGTTCTTCAAGGAAACTTCTCTAGTTCTAGACTTAATTTCTCAGTCTCAGTGATCAATTCAAGGAAACATCATAGCCACCTAGGATGAAAACTCGTATTTCATTTTTAATTAATTCTTTTAGTAAGTCTATTTACTAATCCCATCTATCTATAAATACCAATGCAACCATTGATGAAGCTTCAACTCTCAACTCAGCCTTGCACATACACAATATTGTTTATTTGTTTTTTTTTTAATAATATTGTTTATTTGTTAATTAAGTGGTTCAACAGCTTTCAAGCCCACATAGCTCTTAAGGAATTTACTTCCTGCAGCCTTAAAGAAGAGACAGCAGTAACTCTTCCACAGTAGTTGTGCAAGTTCTTGATCTCTTTCTTGGATTCTTTAATTAGCTAGCTAGCAGAGAAAATGGTGTTCAGGTTGAACAATCAGTTGTTATCAAAGATAGCAACAGGTGATGGACATGGTGAAAACTCGCCATATTTTGATGGCTGGAAAGCATATGACAGTGATCCATTTCATCCCAAAAACAATCCCGATGGTGTTATTCAGATGGGTCTTGCAGAGAATCAGGTAACCATATAGCTTTGCTTGACTGGTTACGTTGTTGAAGATAGATTTATAAGCTTTCAATAAAACCCAAAAAGAACATTATAGCCCGACTCTTTTTTTTTTCTTCTTGTTTAACCTGGTGATGAATTGTTGCAGCTTTCTTTTGATTTGATTCAAGAATGGCTCAAGAACAACCCAAAAGCTTCAATTTGCACTCCTGAAGGAGCAGATGAGTTAAAGGACATTGCTATTTTTCAAGATTATCACGGCTTGCCGGAGTTCAGAAATGTAAGCAACAACCACCAAAAAGAAAAAGGACAGTGATGTCACATCGCGGTTCTGTAAAAATTACTTGTTTAGTTTCTAGAAAATAGTTCCTAGAAAATAGTTCTTATAAAAAACTAAAAAAATTTAACTTTTCTTTTTTGCTCCAATGAGGGGGTCATCAATTGGAGGGGTGCTTTTGGGGTTTTCACCCCGCATCTGCTCCTATCACTGTCACTGTTAGCGATAGGAGACTTTATCCAAAGAAAAATACAATTCTCCTGTAGCTTTCTGACATCAGATTAAGCCAAATTAATTAAAGATTAGTTCAATATTAATAATTTATATATGGAGCAAGGCAAAGATTATGCTATACTAACTATATGACCCTTATGACCATTGACCTACTACAGGCTGTTGCAAACTTTATGGCAAAAAGTAGGGGAGATAGAGTCACATTTGACCCTGACCGCATTGTTATGAGTGGAGGAGCCACCGGAGCTCATGAGACCATCGCCTTCTGTCTGGCAGATCCTGGTGATGCTTTTTTGGTTCCTACTCCTTACTATCCAGGGTAATATGTCATTTCATCATTTTTCTTTGCTACCACTTGATTTTGTGTTTTTTCTTTTTGTCCTAATTAGAATAGTTAAATAATCACTCAAAAGCTAAAAATCTGAATAATACTCGAATTTACTTCACATTATATTATTTGAAAATTTCGAATTTTTAACATAAATACATATTTTTTTTGAAACAAACATAAATACATATTAACCGTTAAATTTTATTTAATTCGCGGTTGAATAAAACCTACCACACTATGATATTAAATTATTCCTATCTTTTAACATTTTGTGTATTATTTTTTGCCCACCTATTGGGCTATCATGTTCCTATTAATCCATCACCTATTACTATCCACCATGAATACATTAAATTAAATAAAACAATTTGATTACTTTAAAATTAGAGTCAAAACACAGGCGATGTCAAATAAAAAATTTCAACATCGATCCAAGCTTTTAGTGGCCAAAATGTCACAATCTTTGAATTTATAGCTATGAGGAACAGGCTGTATTATTGGTGGGGGCATGAATAGGAACAAGGTCAAGTTCGATATATCCAAAATAGTCATGAAATTAAAGTGTACTCAGATTCTCTAACACCCATAGGTTAACACGTAAAGACCAAGACATTTACGACCCTAACCTTACGTACCATGAAGGAACGTGAGGTCTATCTTCTTCTTTTGCGGTACTTCCTTTAATTTGCAGTGAAATATGTCTTGTCGTTTAAGGAACATAGTGTTGACTTGAGAAAGCTACTCACACTTCCTGTTGCTGGAAATGAGGGTCTGAATTGGTGGCATCAAACAATTAATGGCCACATGGCTAGCATAGCCATATATACTATAGAAAGCAAATTATGCACATACCAACATCTATGATTCAACCAACATGCATGACTAGCTAGTAGAATCAACGTACTTTCTGTATATTTATAATTTAGATTAAAAATTCACTTGTACAATTAAAAAAAAAAACCCACTTGTACGTACTTTTGAAGTAAAAATTTTACGTAGCACAGAAATAGAAACGTTAAAAATGGTTTACATTTATTCTAAAGTTTTAGCTTTTTCTATTGCAGATTTGATAGAGACTTGAGATGGAGAACAGGAGTTCAACTTATCCCAGTTGACTGTGAAAGCTCAAACCAATTCAAGGTTACAAGAGAAGCACTAGAAGAAGCCTATGAAATGGCACAAAATGATAACATCAACGTAAAGGGTTTGCTCATAACCAATCCATCGAATCCTTTAGGCACTACCTTAGACAGGGAAACACTGAGAAGTATAGTAAGCTTCATCAATGAAAAGAACATCCATTTAATCTGCGATGAAATCTACGCCGCCTCTGTTTTTAGCCAGCCTGAATTTGTTAGCATTGTAGAGATCATAGAAGAGGAAGAAGACTGCAATCTTGATCTCATCCACATTGTTTATAGCCTGTCTAAAGATATGGGATTTCCTGGATTTAGAGTTGGCATTATTTACTCTTACAATGATGCAGTCGTTAAATGTGCTCGAAAAATGTCAAGCTTTGGATTAGTATCATCGCAGACGCAGCATCTAATCGCTTCAATGTTGTCAGACGATGAGTTTGTAGAAAATTTCATCTCGGAAAGCAAGAAAAGATTAGCTACAAGGCACAGTATCTTCACTAAAGAGCTTGCTAAAGTGGGGATCAAATGCTTGAAAACAAGCAATGCAGGCTTATTCTTATGGATGGACTTGCGTGGGCTACTTAAAGAACCAACAGTTAAAGGAGAAATGGCGCTGTGGAGAGTTATAATCAACGATGTTAAACTCAATGTTTCGCCTGGTTCTTCGTTCCATTGCACTGAGTCAGGTTGGTTTAGAGTTTGCTTCGCGAGCATGGATGATGAAACACTGGATGTTGCTTTATCAAGGATTCTTAAATTTGTTCTTCAGAATAAGGATGCAAGGAAGCCAATGAAGAAACTATTGTCGCAAAGAAGCCTCAAACTCAGCTTCTCCGCTCGAATTTACGATGATTTCATCATGTCTCCTCGCTCTCCACTGCCTCAATCGCCTCTCGTTCGAGCCAGAACTTAGTGCATGTTTGATTTGCACTTACATCAACCAAAAAAAAAATACTTTTTAACCATATCCACGAAGATATGGGAAAGGTTCACTATATATTCTTTCATACTTTTTATATGTTTGTATAGCTGTTTGGTGTATATGTGTGGAATCATACTCCTCAAATAGCTATATTTATTTTTTAAAATATTAATGTATTATAACCAAGATGGGTGCATGTTTTGATGTAATAATAACCATTTTTTCTAACCTATTTGGCAAAGAAAATGTAATGTGTTTTTCTCCTTTTTAGTGTATTGTTCAACCATCCAATGTGTAACATAAATAAATGTCTATATCTTTATTGGTTACATATATTGATAAATTGAACCATTAAATATAAGGATAATGTTTAAAGTCGCGACCCGTGACTGCTATGTCCCTGTTTTTTTTTTAATTACATTAAAAATAAATTTTAATTAAAAAATTATTTACAAGTTAGAGGTGTTTAAATTATAATATGACGGGTTTACCTAGTACATTTTAAGTTTTAGATTCCATCCATTTAATTAATTGTTAAAAAAATTGAAATTTCAAAAAATAAATTCAAAAAATAAATTTTAATAGTATTGGAGGCAATAACAAAAAAACTATTTACAAGTTATATGTATTTAAATCATGGGACGACGAGTGCATTCAATCATTTTAAATTTTAAATTCCATCAATTTAATTAATTGTTAAAAAATTAAAATTTTAAAAAGATAAATATTAATTAATATTAAGAATAATATTATAATTACCTCAAAAGTATTTTTATTTTTTGCAGATCATGATATCGTGGCAGGCATTATATATCACCATTCTAAATATAATATATTCGAAGTACATAAAAAAAATTTTGTGAGATACTAATGATGATTCATGAATCTCGCTTGTGTTTCTTTTTAAATCTTTCTGAATAAATTTCTTTTCCGTTTTTGTTTTTCACATTTTTGTAAAAAGTTCACACACACACGCACATATATATATATATATATATATATATATATATATATATATATATATATATATATATATATATAAATATATATAGTTTGCGTTGTTCATGCACTTGCAACGATAAGGAACAATTTTTTTTATTGGTATGGCCAAATTCATTTGATATTTGGTCTACCAATAAGACCAGATGTTGAAAAAGGAAAGAATATATGTCAATTATTTCTTCACATCAATTATTTATGTTTTTTATAAAGTGGAAAGTTGGCACTTGACGAAGCATAGAAACCAAATCATACATTGCATTTCGACTATGTTTGGTTGAATTTCACTAAATTAAAAAGAGATTTTAAATAAATTTTTATTAATAAAATATGTTTAATTAAATATTTTATAAAATTTATTTTAAATGAATTTTATATTTATATTGTGTTTGATATAAATTTATAATTCAATTTAATTTTTAATTTTGGTCAAAATATACCCCTTTAAATAGAAAAATATTTTTAAAAATAAAAATAATAAGAGATATTTTAGTCGTTTTAGAAATATAAACTTAAAAGTTGTGGAATTTATTTGAAAATTTCAACCATTTTGTTAGATATTGATCTAGTTATAATCAATTCCACAAATTTAAAAAATTTAGAATTGCAAATGAATTCTACAACGTGATTATTTAAACCAAACACGCATCATTTAGAATTGTAAATGATTCCATAAAATTTTGTAGAATTTATTTATACTAAACACACTCTTACCTCTTATTTGGTTTAATTCCATTAAGAAGTCATTTTATTTTCAAATAAATTTTAAATAGAATTCATTTACAGATGAATTCCAAATTCATTTAAACCAAACACATTTCATCAATAAAAATGAATTTAGTGTTAAGCAATTCAAAAAAAAAATTAAAAGATTAAGATTATAACTGAATTTTATAAAATTTTCATTTAAATCAAACACGCTCACTTAAATTTTCAAATAAATTTCATAAAATTTTGTGAAATTCATTTGAACCAAATATACTGATACTAATAATTATCTTTTAAAAAATTATAGTCAACAACTATCTTTTAAAAAAAATTATAATTGGAGCGACTTTTTAAGATTGTTTATCAAATTAGTAGTAGCAGAAAACAAAATAAAGTGACATCTTTTACTTTTAAAAGTTCTAACACCAATTGAATTTTTCCTATTCTTATGAATTGGATAATAGTATGTCAATTTCTATGGTGTTTGCTATGCTGATCTTCGTGCTAATTGGAGCTATAATGAATTGTTTCGATCAAGGAACCGAGTTGGGCATGTCTTTCTTTCAAACTTGTATCAAACACGTCACTTATTAGTTTCAAACTCATAATTTTTTTTTTTTTGCCAGCTAATTGGAACTATAATGAATTGTTTCAATCAAGTAGGGAGAGGAGAAATTTTACCAAATGAAATGGGTGAGGAGTGAATTGATCGTTTTTTCTATTTTCAGGTGAAGAAAATAGATTATATATGGTCTGTTGATTTTTTTTTTCTTGAAATGGGTTCTTGTTCGTTTTTTCTATTTTCTATTTGTATCTTTATATTATTAAAACACTATAAGACATTTGATTACTTTTCTACTTTTCTTGAACAAATTGCATAGAAAAGTGGCAACCATGATTGATCATTAGTAATGCTTGCTTAGCACAGCACAAGACGTAATCAAATGTCTATTTAATTAATCTATTTTTTTAGTAAATAAGAATATCATTAATCTAAATATCAATAGACTGCACAAAAGGGGTTAGTGTTTTCCTTTTAAATTGATGACGGTATGATTTGAACTCTACACCTCAGAATGCCCTTGGAAAAAAGTTATCACTTAACTATTCCCTCACTGGCAATTAATCTATTTTCAGGTGAAGACAATGCAGTAATAATCAGTACAAAGAAACATTTGCAATAGAGCATGAATATGTCTGTGCATTATTGGATATAATGGTGCTGCTTCTTCTTATCGATAATGAAACTGCATTTGACCCTAATATAATAATTAACATAAATTTTGATTCCTTGGATTATTTCTATAAATTTTGATTCCTTGGATTATTTCTTTCTCTAATAAATCAATTGGTTTTGTTGATTTGTGAGGCATCACATGAGCCAGAAGTGTCTCAATCATATTCAAGCTTTGTGCAATATCAATTCCATAAAAGCATAATTAAATTACACCAAAAACTGGTGTCTTCCATACTTTTTTTTTTTTTTTTAACCTACGGTTTAGCCTTGTCTTCCTTCATTTAAAAGATTAAAAAGAACAAGTTTCTGTGGGAAGATAGCAAATATAAATTCAATTGAAAATCCTCCTTTCGTAGGTAAAGTTGCGTTTGAAGGGACCGAAAAAATAGATATTTAAAAAAACCAAATCATCATTAAAAATTAACTTTTAACACAACTTATATTTACAGGAACAACTATTAGTTTTTAATCAATACAATAAAGAATGAAGTGACAATTTTATTTTCATAAAACGTCCAAAAATATATAAAATGAAATTTTTAGTGTAATTCCCAAAAAAAAAATATATGCAGGTTCAAAGACAATATTAAAACTCCATTAATTAAAAATAAAAGAAGGGAAAGAAAAAAAAGGTATTTTTAAAAAAAAAAAAATTTTAAAGTGCCTTTTTTAATTTTAAATAAATAAATAAATAAAAGGCTATAATGCAAGTCTTATGACAGGGTCCAATTGCATTTTCCACCTGGTACAGCCCAAAATACAAGTAACCTAATGAATGGCTTTAGTAAAATTTAACACTCAGAATTTGGGCTGGGCTACGACCCATAGCACAAATAATTAAATTTAAAATTTGGGACTTTTCAGAATTGTATAGAAAAAGGACAAAATTTTCAAAAACACAAAACACATGCAAATTATATCATGGACCCATGTCCATATTACAATATGAATCAGTGGTTCATTATACGTGTGAGTCTTTTATTTTTGATATAGACCACTCGATATCTGGTATTCCGTAAGACCCGATTAATCTGGATTCAACCCGAGAAAAATTCTGAAGGGCGGTAAAGGTCTACCTTAAGAATTTTAAAGTAGCTTTTTCTCTTTTTTATTAACGCTTCCTGTCCTTTTTTTTTTTAACTCTCTCTCTTTTCCTTTTCCTTTTCTCCGGTCACCATCTCTCCTTTCTCTTTTCTGCACTTTTCTTTTTCAGCATTTTTTTTTTTTTGGATCAGTGGCTTCTTCTTCTTGTTCTTCTTCTTCCTAAGAGAAGGGTGTCTCTCCTTCAAAACCTAAAATCATAACTTGAGCCAGAGAAGAGAATTTGTGACAGTTACATATCGGTTTTTTTAAAATTCAACAATTGCTTCTTCTTCTTCTTATTCTTCTTCTTCTTCTTCTTCTTCTTTTTTGTTTTTGCTTAGATTGGATTATGAATGAGATTGAAAGTGAACCTACAAGTGAAGGTCAATGAGCTTGCAGGTGGAGGTTAATGAACATGCAGTTAAAGGTCAATGAACCTACTACAGTTTCATTAATCTTCACCTGTATGTTCATTGAAGAGTCCAAAAGGTTTTGTTGGCATAAACTTGCTGTAAATTTGGTCTTTGTTTGGGTTGTTTGATGTGCATAATTTCAAGGAAATTTATGTCACGTTACGTGGACATGCTATGTTCTACTGGGCAACATTATTGGGGCTGCAAAATGATTTGCAAATTTGCACGAACCTCAAGCCCTTGGACCTTGAATCACAACTTGTAGTTCCATATAATGTGAAGGTCATGAATGAGAAAATACATGCCTTGAAGATTTCAGCTCCATGTTTGCAACTCCAAATTTAGTTCATTGCATTTTTGTGATTTTTCATTGTAAATGGTAGTGCATTTAGGTTAACGAATCACGGTAATTAATAAAATAAAAAGAAAGAAATAATTTTTTGATAAATAAAAAATATTTTTTTCATTTCTATTAAAAATAAAAGAAAAATATTAATGAATATGAAGGTAAAGGTTAATGGACATGCAAGTGAAAATCAATGACATACAAGTGAAAATCAATGAATATATAGGTGGAAATCATTGAATCTGCAAGTTCAAAAAGGTTAACAAACCTGCAGGTAAAGACTAATGAATTTGCAGGCCAATGTCAATGAATCTGCATATGAAGGTCAATGAACCCAACTTATAGATAGGCAAAAAACAGTATTAACTAATTTTTACTAGTTGAAGTCATAAGATGAGAACCTGCTGCACTTACGTTTGACGTGAAAAAAAAAAAAGAAAAACGCGCGTTTTCATCTCGCACGTGTGTGGTCCATATTGCAATATATACGGATAGGGGTGCATGATATAACAATTGCAAAACAAGGGAAATTTTTTAAAAATAGATAAAGATGGAAAAAAAACTTTTAAAAAATATGGTATTTTTTCTTTCTTCTTTCTTCTTCTTTCTGTTTTTTTTTTTCCCGTTAGATTCCATCACCCATGCCTAATTCATATTAAAAAAAAAACCCATATATGGTCGATCAATTCAACAGCATTAACTATTTCTTCGAGTTTTTTTTTTTTTTTTTTTTTGCGTTAAATCTCATTACTATACTAAAAAAAAAGAAACTCAAACCATATCTGATGGACGAGGAACAAAGCCTGCCTCATAACATAATATAAACCGCTCCACTTCATGTTTTTGTTGTGGTTTTTCATGTTTTTTTTTATTATTTTTATGGTTGTTTTTGGTTATTTTTTTTATTTTTTTCTTGGTTTATTTTCAGTTTTTTGAGCTTGTGTTTTTTTTTGTAGTGGTTTGTTATGGTTGTTTTTTTGTTATTTTTTTATTTTTTTCTTGGTTCATTTTTAATTTTTGGGATAATGACATTTTAAGTCCTATAAGTATAGCCAATTTCACAATTAAGTCCTATAAGCTAATTCCTTATCGATCGAGTCCTAATACTCTTTATATATAACGCCGTTAGTCCTCAACCGTTAAAAGGAACGGAACTCGCTGACATGGCAAAAACGAATCCACCAAACTTTAAACGCCCAATTTCTGCTGCTGCTTCTTCTTCTTCTTCTTCTTCTTATCACCTTTTCTCTCAGGCCTTATCCATGGCGTCTATTGTTGGTGTTGCTACTTCTTCTTCTTCTTCTTATTACGCACTCTTTCTCTCAGGCCTTATCCGTGGCGTCTATTGTTGGTGTTTTGACTGAGAAAAATGAGGTTGGTATGATGCGGGGTCATTGGGTTTAAAGAGCGTAAAAATTAGGGAATCTGAATGTGAAGGATTGAATCATTCTCTTGTTCAAAATAATGTTTTTTTCTCTTCCATTTTATTTTTCAATTCTTCTTCTTCTTATTATTATTTGCAATTTATGAAATATGGAAATGATATGGCATAAGAAGGTAAGGTGGGAGGCGTTGAATAAGCGCTACTTAAGGATAAGTACTGTGTATATGGTGGTTGTTGTGAATTCTTGATTTTGATTCTTTTTTTTTATTAGGTGTGGATTGTAGAATAATGGGGTTTTAAATTAGTAAGATTCTTGCTCAACGAAGCACCTAGGGTGTTCGAT
Source organism: Mallotus japonicus (assembly GCA_949634005.1). Lineage (NCBI taxonomy): Eukaryota > Viridiplantae > Streptophyta > Magnoliopsida > Malpighiales > Euphorbiaceae > Mallotus > Mallotus japonicus. Next base: position 21,310 of record CATIWK010165734.1, read on the forward strand.
GAAATGCTGTAGAGAGATGGTTTGGTGCCTAAGTTGGAGAGATTGTTGTTGGTCATTTACTGGAACTGGAATCTGAAGATTCAGCAATAGATTCAGCTTTCAGTTAACCCATGTACAAACCTTCACTGTTGTATGTAGGTTTCAACCCCTCTCTGAGTTTGATGAGGGGAAGAGAAGTTGTAGACGGAGGCTTACTGGACAAAATCGATGAATGAGAAAAACTCAGCCTAAGGATGTCACGTCAAGGCTTCTACTCCCAGGAAACCGAGATACGACCAACAGTGCAAATTTAGATATAGTTAATTTGTTGACTGCTTTGGCTCGTACTCAAGGTAACATAATTTTCAAAATGAAGTAGGTATGTTTTTCCCATGTTCTTATGTGCTGAAACTTTGTTTGTCAGGATAACCACAGGGCAGAATGTGGATAGAAGTATCAATAACTCATCAATGTCGGATAAAGACCAATCTCGTTCTTTGAACTCTGCTCTTCTCTTTTCCTTCTCCTTCTTCTTTTTCTGTCATCCTTTAAAGCTATTTCACTCTCAGCCAAACCCACTCTTGTCCATCAATCTACCCACTTTGGAGGTATCTGTGACGTGGCAAGTGATGTTAGAAGTTTGGTGGGTCCATTTCTGTGACATGGCAAGTGATGTTGGAAGTTTGGTGGGTCCGATTTTGCCACATCACTGCTTTCCATTTCTTTTAACAGTTGAGGACTAACGGGGTTACATTTTAAAACTATTAGGACTCGATCGAGAAGGAATTAGCATATAGGACTTAATTGTTAAATTGGCTATACTTATAGGACTAAAAATGTCATTATCCCTTAATTTTTTGACCAAAAACAACAATAAAAATAACTGTAAAAACAATCAAAAACTAAAAACAACTACAAAAAAAAATAACTAAAAAAATAACCGTCAAAACAACCAGAAAAATAACCGCAAAAAATAACCAGAAAAACCAACAGCTAAAACAAACGCCAAAACAACCAGAAAAACCAATACAAAACAACTTCATAAAATACAAAAGTAAAATAAAATAAATAAAAGTAGAAGGAGAGAGAAAAATAACTAAAAAATACTACAAATAAAAAGATAAAGAAAAAAATAATAAATAAATAAAATTAAA
>CATIWK010165779.1:0-20630 GCA_949634005.1 Mallotus japonicus
ATTTTTTGTTTAAAGGAAAACTAAAAACCACACCATAATTAATAAAATTAGTTAACATTAAATTTTTTGTTTAACATAAATCAATAAAATTTTTTGTTTAAAGGAAAACTCCTTCATCTGGGGTTTTTTCGCCACCACCACCACCCAGCCCTCACCCTTCTAGTATTTTTTATTTATGATTTTATTTTTTGTTAGATTTGTTAATTTTTAATTTTTGTTTTTTTGAACATCTTATTATAGATTTGTTAAGTTAAGTTAGTAGATTTTGACTTAAATTTGATAATTAATTTTATTAATCATTCAAAATTTAAATAAATAAATAATTTTTTGTTAAAAATTAAATAATTAATTTATGTAAGTGTATATAAATTAATAATATTAATGATAATTATGTCTTGAAATAATAAAAGAATGTTAAAAAAATGAGAGGACCAAAATGATAATTTATAAAAATTATGAGGATCAAAAGAAATTTTTTTTAGTTAAGGAGAGTGGAGCAAAAACACGGAGGTGTTTAAAAATACAAAATTTACAAGTTGAGGTGTCTTTAAGGTCACATTTTGCAAGTTAAAGTGTCTATAAAGTCATTTTAGAAGTTTAGGTGGCTAATGGGATTTTGGCCAAAAGTTCAGGGGGCTAAGTATGTATTGTGCCAATATTGATTAAGGATTAGAGCTTAAAACCGAGTTAAGAAACACTTAGTAAGTGAGAGATATAAATCTAGGTGTTAGTATACTTGGTTAATTGTGGGTTTATCTAAGAGGGAAGCCTAGGATTCATTTGATGCCTTCAAATTAGATCAAGATTAGAAATGGCTTAGATGTTAATTGATCTTAAGAAAAGGTTGAATTGGTAATAAGAACTCTAGATTTTTAATTAATTGCTAATTAATTCAGATTTTCTTTGTTTAATCTTAGTTAAATTCAAAACACCATTTTTCATTGTTTAAACAAACAAGCATAATTAGTATTACAGTACTCAATTTTCAATCTTTGTGGGACGATATTTATTTATTACTTGCACGATTTCGTACGCTTGCGAATTGCACGTCACTTCTTCTCAAAAACACTGTCATTCAATTTCTTCTTCTTAGAAACACTATCATTTTTGTTAACAACACTATCATTCTTTCTCTTCTTAAAAACACTATTATTCTTCTTCTTCACAAATGAAGGAGAATCCATATCCTTACGAAGAAGAAGATTTTGCAACACCACCGCTTAAACGAGGGGAAAATCTTCTAGAAATAATATCACTACTATTTTTTCCCATAACTACTAACTTAAACTCCAATGAACAAAAAACACTAGTTTAAAAAAAGAAAAACAATAAAAAAAATGACAAGATGAAAAAGGAGAAGAAACAACAGACTTTAAATCCTTAGAAAATCAAACAAACCACCAAAAGGAAGTTAAAAGAAAGAAAATAAACGACAAGAAACTGCTGCAATGAAGGAGATCAAAAATGAAAACTAAAAAAATGCTAACCCACAAAATGAAAACGAAAAAAACCAATTTTGAAAAAAATGAAATAGGTCGGACCATAAAAGAAATAAGGATGGTCAAATGGGCCATTTTATGAAATTTCCTCTAAAAATAATTAATTTAAGATAAAATATAACAAAAATTCCTATTTTATCATAAATTAATTATATTTTATAATAATAAATAAAATTATTAATTAAAATATGTTATTTTAATTTAATTTTTTGTCAAATAGTCTACTCTAAAAATATATTTTTTGAATTGTCTAATTGAGATATAAATGACTTTAAAATTTATTTAAAATATAACATAAATTATACTATTGACAAAACTAATTGAGTATATTCAAGTATAAAAAATATTTATTCATTTAAGATATATTAATTAAAATATATATTTTAAAATAATAAAAATACTTAATTAATTTTATTTATCGGTGTTAATAAAATAATAATTTAAGAAAAAAATATTTTTAATTTTAAATTTTCTTGAAATTATTTTGGTGAGTTAATTATATATAGTTGTTATAAAAGTTAAATAATAGAATAAATCATAAATAAATAAATTGTTTATTTAAAATATTAAAAATGACATGTTTTATAGTGTTAGAACTTAAATGTAAAAAAAAAGAAGAGTTTAATTTTGAGGGTTGACTAATGTAATTTTGCTTTGACTAATGAAAATTTTTTTTAAAACTTATCGAACTTGATGAAAAAATTTTTTTTATAGGAATTAATTAAAAAATGATATAATTTATATTTTATAAGATGAACAATGTTGTTATCCCAAAATAAAAATATATACTTTAAAATAATTTTGACCAATAATTTTTCAATGATAATTTTTATACTCTAAAATAAAATTTTCCAATAATTATTACACTTTAAAATTATTTTTAAGAATATTAATAATATATGCTCTAAAATAAATAATTTTTGAGAAAAATAATTTTTAAGCACGGATTTTTTGAAAAAATAAAAAAAATATATGGACATATTTAATTTAAAGAATTTTTAAGGTTTAATTTTATAAAAAAAAAAGATTAAATTTTTTTTTTCACCTTTTGTAGTATGAAAAAGTAGACTTTAAGATCTTCTAATAGCTTAAATAAAGGCCTCATTTGAGCCATTTTTAAAAGTTTATGGATTCTAATAGTCTAACACTAAGTTAAAGGCACACAATTATGCATTAACAGAACAAAGAAGTTGATTTACCCTTTTTTTCTGGTCTCTATGACAAGCGTTGTCTTCTTGTGTCTGTCACAGATTAACCTTATTGTTATTTGCTTTTTTTTTTATCTCGTTTGGAGGGTGTTTTTGCTTTGTGATTTCTTTTTTCGTGGAGTTTTTCATTATGTTGAATGGCAAACAGTAGTCATTTACCGGAAAAGTCTCTTATATATATTGCAATATGGATATAACAGATTCCAAAGAAAAAGGTTTGATTATCAATGTATTTGATTTACAATAGATCGAAGGTATATTTAAATAATGTCTCATGGGGAAGATATTGACGGAGAAGGCTATTAATTATATATAATGCTATAAAAAACACACCAGCAGCCTTGTAGAGACCAGTAAATAGGGTTTGTATTAAGGATAAGGGGAATCATGTATTTTTTTTTTTCAATTCTTTCATGAAGTAGATTTTGCTAGAATTGTTGATAATGGCACTTGGTCCTTTGAGTAAAATCTGATAATTATGGTTCTTTTTATGAAAGAACTCCATTAGAATAACTAAAGCTTCACCATATTCAGTTTTTGGATTCATGTTTACAATATTCCATTTGGGTTTCAATTTGAGCAAGTTATGCAGTATATTGGAAATAATGTAGGTCAATCTGTAGCCTCAGACCTAAATAATTTTAATAGTGTATGGAGAAACTATAGTCAAATTTAAGTGCTCATTGATGTTAGAAGTCCTTTAAAGCGTGAGATGAAGTTAAAGCAAGCTAAAGGGGAATGGTTTTGAATTGATTTTAAGTATGAAAGGCTGGCAATGTTCTACTTTATTTGTGGATTTCTTGGACATTTATAGAATTATTGTATTAATGTATTCAAGAATCCCGAGTCTCAAAAGAAGAAACTGTATGAAAATTGGTTGCCACCAATAAGAAGGCAACAGGTTCAAATTGGAGGAAAATGGCTCCAGAATGAGATAACTGACATATCGCAGATGGGAAGTGTGATTGATGGAGGTTTTGCTCAAGATTCTGAAGTATTGGCCTATAAAAATGGTAATGAAAAGCATTATGGCTAGATTATAGGACTACATATTGCAAGTCATAACTTACATAGTAACCATTTATAGTTACCGGATAGTGGTTAAAAAAATTTGAAGGATAAAAGCTTAATTTTTAATATTGTTGTGTTAAGAAAATCAATATTGTTGTATTAAGAAAATCTCCATATGCAATACCAATTCGGAGGTATGGAGCTAGCGTTGGTCAAGTACTTAGCTATCAGAGTTATTAGCCTAGGAGGTTACTTATGATATCCCACGTCAGCTTGGAAGGAGAACGAAGCATGCCTTATAATAAGGATGTTGATACCTTTCACTTGAGATGCGTTTTGGGTTGTAGCCCTTAAAACCGTGCGCTCCAAGTTACGAGTTGGGGCTGGCTTGTGAGCAAAGTGGACAATATCTCAAGCGGGTGGTATCAGAGCATTGTGATATCCTACATTGATTTGGAAGGAGAACGAAGCATGCCTTATAATAAGGCCCTTTTTTTAGTATGCACCCTGACAAGGCTTCAAGGCTGAATGGACGAAATCCAACTTTCTATTAGCGATTATGGTAAGTGTGTAGGAGGAGATATTGTGCAATTCTGCCAGCATATTTTCAGTAATGGACAACTGCCTAATGGTATAAATAATACATCCATTGTACTTATTCCTAAGAAAAAACATCTAGAAACTATGGCAGATCTACGTCCCATTACTTTGTGTAGTATAGTTTATAGGATTATTACAAAGGTTCTTGTAAATTGACTTAGGTCAGTACTACCTTGTTTGGTGTTTGAGAATTAAAGTGTGTTTATTGTTGGCTAGTCTATTATAAATAACATCCTCATAGCTTTTAAAGTTAACCACTATTTGAAGTGGAAAAGGCAAGGAAAAGTGGGAGTTGCAACCTTGAAGATCGATATTTCAAAGGCTTATGACAAGATTAGTTGGGGTTTTTTAGAGAAAGTTATGTTAGCCATGGGATTTAATATGATATGGGTCAATCGAATTATGGCCTGTGTGACTTCGGTAAGATATAACATCCTGCATAATAGGTCAGAGGTTGTTTTTGTTAATTTGTGATATAGAATATGCTAAGGTGATCCATTATCATCATTCTTATTCATTATGTATACATAATGCCTTATATCTCTTCTCAAATTTAAAGAGGATAATAAAATGCTCCATGGATGCAAGATTTCATGAGGTACGCCTTCAATAAGTTACCTCTTCTTTGATGATGACTGTTATTTATTTTTCTAAGCTATGGTACAATAGTGTTTGCAGGTGAAATAGACGCTTATGTAATATGAAAGATCATCAAGCCAGTTGATTAATCATGATAAATCTGCCATTTCATTAAGTTAGAATGTGAATGGAGAGTTAAAGGTTACGATTTCTGATATTCTATAGATTAGGGAAGTTAGAGACCAAGGAAAGTATTTGGAGTTGCCTTCTTTAGTGGGACAAAATAAGAATAAGGTTTTTAGTTTTGTTAAAGAAAGGGTGTGGCAACAATTATATAACTGGACTAGCAAAGTTTTATCAGGAGCTGGTAAAGAAATCCTCTTAAAAATAGTTGCTCAAGCAATTCCTAACCATATTATGAATGTTTTTTTTTTACTTCCCTAAGATTTATGTGCAGATATAGAAAAATAATGAATAGTTATTGGTGGGATAATGTGCATGGATCTAAAAGAGGTATTCGATGGTTGAGGTGGGAGAAATTTGGAGAATTAGGCTTTAAGAAAGTTCAAGACTTTAATTTAGCCATGTTATGCAAACAATCATGGAAGCTACTATTTGAGCCAAATTCCTTAGTCTCTTATTTATTTAAAGCACTATATTATCCAAACACAACTTTTCTTTAAGCTCAGCTGGTGGAAATCCAGGCTATGTGTGGAGGATTTTATGGGCTACTTAAGAGGTGCTTAAAAGAGGTGCTTACTTCAGAGTAGGTCACTGTGAGCATATTTTCATTCAGTTTGATCCCTAGCTTCTAAATGTAATAGATGGGCGGGTTACATTTATTCCTCATATTAGTTTGAAAGATGCTAAAGTGCCTAACTTGCTTGTGGTAGATATAGATGTTTTAACGAATCTCTTTAATGATTTTGATAAAGCACAGATACTGCAAATTTTGTTAAGCAACCGAGTTATGTGTGACCCTAGTACTAGTGTCTTTTAACAAATGGGCATTTTTCAATTCGTAGTTGTTAAAGTATCAGAGGTGATTGTTTGAGTGAGAAGCACCAAATTTTGAAAGTTATCTGAAAGTTGCAAGTGCCACTAAAAGTAAAAAATTTCAGTAAGAGCAGTTTGGCAACATGCATTTTAAATTCAGTAAGTTGAATCCTTTTTCAATAGCATACAATAAATCATAAAATGCAAGGGTTTGAGACTATGTCTGTTGTTAAAGATGGAGGTGCTATGGTTTGGGTAGCTCCACCTACAGGTTAGTATAAAGTTAAAGTCGATGCAACCATTTTCTCAGGGTTTGGTAAGATGGGTATTGGATATTGTGTGCGAGACTCCATTGGAAATTATATTAGAGGTTTCACAAAGCCACTCCACTATTTTGTTACGTCCAAGGAAGCATAGGCTATGGCAATTTGCAAAGTCCTCAATTGCCTTAAACATCTCTAATATGACCGTTTCATCTTAGAGTCCGATGCTTTGCAAGTGATTCAATCTATGCATTCTTAAGAGGATGTCTCGCTTTTTGGTCTTATCGTAGATGATTATCGTATGTTATTAAACCAGTTTCATTAAGTGTTAGTCCTTTTTGTTTATAGATTCATGAATAAAGTAGCTTATCTTAATGCAATAGTTGCTCATTCTTTGTCTGATCTTCATGAACGAATTAATCCCCCAGCTTTTATAGTTCATCTTCTAGCTCATGAGAGCTCTTGAATAAAGTTTATTTTTACAATTTCAAAAAAAAAAAAAACTAAGTTAAAGGCTATAATTATTTTTGAATTAATTGCACAAAAAAAAAAACACTAAACTTTAGTAGTTTTGAAATTTTATCACATTTTTTAAATTTTAGCAAATTAATATATACTAATTCATTTTTTTTGAATTCCATGCACTGGTTAAATTCGGTGAAATTTTGCTAATGTGGCAATTAAAATAGCATGAGTTTATCCACGTAGTCACTACGTCAAAATGCAACATTTTGACTATTTACAAAATAATACATGACCTTTGATATTTTTACAATTTAATTACAACTTATTGATTTAAGATTTTTGAAAGGCCAAAGGGCCAAATTAGATCCTCAACTTTAGGTTGAAGTTAGTATTGGACCTTAATTTTTTGTCCTAATAGAACCTTTTCTTTTAAAACTATATCATATTGGATATTTTCTTAAAAAAATTTATAATTGAGTCCTACAAGTTAAAGAAATTTTAATTTTAATACTTAACTAATGAAACCTACTTAGACTAATGAAGAAAATTGATAATTTTTTTTTAATTTGCAAAAATAAACTTTATTCAAGAGCTCTCTTGAGCTAGAAGATGAACTATAAAAGTTAGGGGATTAACTCATTCAGAAAGATCAAACAAAGAATGAGCAACTCTTGCATTAAGATGAGCTACTTTATTAGCGAATCTATAAACAAAAAGGACTAACACTTGATGAAAGTGGTTTAATAGCATATGATAATCATCTATGATAAGACCAAAAGGCGAGAAATCGTCTTGAGAATGCATATAGATTGAATCACTTGTAAAGCATCAGACTCTAGGATGAAACGGTCATATTAGAGATGTGTAAGCCAATTGAGAACTTTGCAAATTGCCATAGCCTCCGCTTCCTTGGACGTAACAAAATAGTGGAGTGGCTTTATGAAACCTTTGATATAATTTTAAGGGATAATAAACCTTTTCCTTTTAGTACATTTTTTTTCCTCTCATACATATTTTCTCTATTCTCTTATATGTATTTACTAAAATTCATTCCTATTTTTAGTCCTAAAAAGATATGGTTCCAAATCTTTTGGTATACTTTCCATAAAAAGAGCAATGTTTATTTTTTTTTGTTTAAACAACTTTCCGTTATTAAAAATCTATTTAGATTTTACATATAGTCTTTATAAAATTTTGTGATTCATAAGTAATTCAGTATTATCATTTTAGTCTAACATTTGAAAATAACATAAAAATAGTTCATATTTTTCTATATTCATATAGAAATTAATGAAAAAACTAAAAACTATCTTAAGAGATGAACACCTCTAAACTGTAATTATGAATTATTGAAATATAATAAAATAAAAAATATTTTATTATTAATGTGTAATTTATTATAGGTAAAAAAATTAAAATAATATTTTAATAAAAATAAAAATTTATATTCATAAATTATTTAAATATAATATAGTATACAATATTTCATTAATTTATAGTTTATTATATCAAAATTAAAAAAAAATGAAGATAAGTATTGACATTTGCTTTATTCTCTTATCAAATAATGTTTTTAGATTATTTCAGGAATAAGGTATTCATCCCTAAAAATAGTTATTAATTTTTTCATTAATTTCTCTATAAATATAGAAAATATGAAAGTTTTTTATGCTATTTTAAAATTTTGGACTAAAATGATAATGCTAGATGGTTTATGGACTAAAATTTATTATAAAGACTACTTGCAAAATTTAAATTGAAATTTAGTAACTAAAAAGGGCTTACTACAATGCTAATATTTACATCAGTATAAATGAAGATTTTACCTCTTACAGCAGGTGGCTGACTGTCTACAACAGGTTAATGTCACCTGTTACTTATAAACGTTGTAAAAAATTATTTTCAATATATGATTTTCTTCCTTCCTTCACCAACACAACGCCCTACTTTCTTCTTCCTTCATTTTTTTATCCGGTATTTCCTTAAGTTTTTATAGGGATAAAGCTCAATCAATTTTGACAGTGTTATAATTTGTATTATATTTTAAATAATGTTTAAACTCAATTGAATTTAAAATAGACAGTTGAATTCAATAGATATTTAAAATCTAACACAAATTATAATATTGACAAAACTAATTGAATTTATGTAAATATAAAAAATTTTATTCATATATGATATATCAATTAAAATTATTTATTTTAAATTATTAAAATAACACTTGATTAATTTTATTTATCATTGTTATTGAAACTAATAATTTAAAAAAGAAATATTATTAATTATTAATTTTTTTGATATTATTTTTACTGAATAAATATAGTTATTATGAAAATTTAATAATATAATAAATTATAAACAAAAATAAAATTATTTATTTAAAATCTAAAAATCTTTTCAAGTTTTAGGACTAAAATGTAAAAAAAAAAGTTTAATTTTAATGTTTGACTAACGGAAAATTGGTTTGCTAACGGATATGACTAATGGAAAAACTTTTTAAAACTTGTATAACTTGATAGTTAAGAATTGAGCTTTCAGGACTTAATGGTAAAAACTATATAACTTTTAGGACTACAAATGTTGTTATCCTTTGATTTTTCTTTAAAGAAAGATATTGTATATGTGAAGAATCACATGTTGGTGGCTTGGTGCAAAACTGGTATAAGATGATCTGGAATCCTTTAAATGAAAACTTTATTTTCTTGATTTAATTTTCCAAACTTGCTACCTTATAAGATTGAGCCATTATGAAGAATCTCCAATACATATTGATTTAAACTTGAAGATTTGAGTATTATTGGAACAATTGAAGTGCTCGGTTCAGGTGTGCTTTCCATGAGTTTGAAAGCAACATTGAATATGAAAGCAGCAACCATTTTTTGTGGATATTCACTAATATAGCAGACCTTCCAAAAGCAGTTTTTTAAAATTCATTTGCCTTGGACATTAATTGAAATCAGTTGTGTTTCACTTTAGAAGATGCTAATATTTCATAAGCAGCATAAAAGGTTCCTTGTACTATACCAATCAATAGATTTATTTATATTTAATCATAGAAGTTTCCATGAAACTGAAAACGATTACACTAAAATTAGTATTATATAACTGAGATATCAAATTCTCTCTTTGACCTTCTAGTTGTTTAATAATAATAATGGTAAGGGATATTGACCAATTTTGTGTCTGAACTTTTCAAAAAATTACAATTGAGTGTCCCAACTTTCATTAGTTACAGTTAAGTGTTTGAACCTGTTAAAAAATTACAAGTTGGGGTTTTCAGCAGGTCATCAACCATTACTCAGTTTCTCATTGCTGTGTTGTAAATAAGAATGGCCACGTAGGATTCCACACATATGAAGCATGTGAGGGAGATTTCTGTCAGTTCAACTATCCTTGTTGAGTTGACGATAATACCCTTCCTTTTTCCAATTGAAATACATGTCTATTAAATGCTTTAATGTTCACTTTCTCCTAACGTTCACAATGATTTATTGAGCAAAATCTCCCATTCTCGTATTAAAATCTCCCATTCTCTCTGTTACTCAATCTCCGAAGAAGTAATTTTTGCTTTGCTTGTGAACTTTCAATTTCTTTTTTTTGCTTTGCTTATCAACTTTCACTTACTATCACGATTTCAGCTCACTTGCAAAACCTTTGTGCTGCTCTTGAGTTGCTGAAATGGATGAAGTTGTGGAAATGTGTTTTTGTAACAAAGTTTCGGTGGTGAAAACTTCATGGACAAATAGAAATCCAGGGCGGAGGTTTTTGAGCTGTGGGAAGAGAAATGGATATGTTCATTTTTCATTTGGATTGATCTGCCTATGTGTGATAGGGCAAGGATGATAATACCAGGTTTGTTGAGGAGGCTGACAGAAATGGAAAAGGAAATTTGGAGGGCTAAAAGAAGGGAGAAAATATTATAGGGATGGGCATTGTTTACTGTATTTATGTTTGTTTGTAAGTTGATTTAGCATTTTAGTTAGTTAATGTGTAATGTAGGTGAAATTAGTGGTGATTGTAGTTAGTTAATGTGTACTATAGGTGAAATTTGTGGTGAATGTCATTTTAGTGTAATGCAAAATGTAAGTGTTGAAAATCAGTGACCATGTATAAACATAGTTTGTGTTAAATCTTATGAATGTAATGTGTTTGATAAAATGTCTAGAAGAAAGCATACATAATTTGAACTTCAAGTCATTTAGCAGCAGGCCACTTCTATTATTCAAAAATACTGAACCAATTCTGAAACATAAATAGACACAGAAAATTGTACAAAATCAATGCATCAAATACACACCAAATTCAAAAAAATATCAAATAGCAATATCATATGGCCAAATGTGTATAATAAACAAAAGAGGTACACCATTACCAAAATGCATTGTACTGGTCAAATATTAGCTAATTACAAGCCTAAAGTAAGCATAAGTTGCTAATAAAATGTGTGTTTTGTCTTAAATACACACTGATTCAAAACACAATGGACCACATTATAAGTGAACCAAACACTGAATTTACATGTAAAAGTCCCAAAATATTTCCCCCAAATATAACTATTTATCTTGAACTTCTATTTGGTCATCAAATCTAACTCTTTTTCTTGGACCTTGAGTTGTTTGGCTAGATTGTTTGGTGACTGCAGCTGCGTCTCCAGCTGATTAGATGCTTGCTTCAATTAGATGTGTTTGCACTCTTATAGGCCTTAATTTAGCATTTCTCGCTTTCTATAAAAAAGACAACCCATGTCTAACTATTAACATCTTGTAAATTGGAATGGGAATCATGAATATGCTCAGAATTAAAAAAGATCACCTGTAGAGCTGATCTTGTAATGTATTTTTTTTCCATGTTTCTTGAAACCATCTTCCCTTTGTGACATAAATTGTGGCTCAGGTTCATTGCCAATTCTTCTTTTCCCTTATTTATAGATGACCCTTTGGCTACAAAATCAAGTAAAAAGGAATGTTTAAGCATTTTAAGGAAGAGATTGTTTTTAAATCTGAAATAATAAAAACTCACATTAATAATCATAGTTCCAGTTGCCAAATCATGATACACCCTATATCCTCTTGAAGGCTATTGAACTACTTCTGGAATGTACTATCTATTAGGATACTGCCTTCGAGAGTATGCATTTGTGTTCGTCAGTTTATCCGGACTACCAAATCTCAAAATGGACCGTTCAGTCTCATTGAGCTGGCTGGTCGATGTTGATTAGGATGACAAAGTTTGAGACTGATCCAATGTACTCCCTATGTTTGGTTCTTGATATTCATTTATCTCAGGCTCTACGTCTCCTCTATCAAGCTAGACTACCAAATCTCAAAATGGACCATTCAGTCTCATTGAGCTGGCTGCTCGATGTTGATTAGGATGACAAAGTTTGAGACTGATCTAATGTACTCCCTATGTTTGGTTCTTGATGTTCATTTATCTCTAGCTCTACGTCTCCTCTGTCAAGCTCAGGTTTACTGCTTGCATTAGAAGGGTCATTAACCTAAGTGTCCTTGTCAGGAATATCTCCAGCAACTTGAACACAAGTTGAATCTTGTATATTATCAGTTTGTTTTCTTTTAACCAGTAAATCACCAAACAGGTATATCAATAAGATATTAAATAAAAAAAAAGAAATAACTATACATCGGCCTTAGATTTAAATGTAATACAACATGTTGTTTAGAGGGTTGAGCACACGTTCCTTTGCTCTCTTCACCTTTGTTAAACTCATGTCAAGCTTCAAATCTTCTTTAATCAGCTCCTTTAAATCGACCAATCTCATTGTACCAATTGACTTGTATTTATATAAGTAATTAAAGGCCATCCATTTTGTTGTCACTCTCCTATTTTTGAAGGACACATGGCAGTTATGCTCAACCATATATGTCTTTACTATCAATCCACCAGCTGCAATTTCTTTAGATACAAAAATGTGGAATGGATAGTTGGTTTTCACACACTTTGCCCTCACCTCATCCGTAGTGTTCCTAACTAGTTTTATCTCCCTTCTTTCTTGAATTGCAAACTTAACAAGTGCAGCTTTGAATTGTTTAGCACTCTTCAAACGCATTCCCAAACTGAATTTGACCTTCTCAGCTTTTAGTTCAAAATCAACATACATTGACTTCCTTCTACTTCCATGCTCATCATCTTCATCCTTAGTACTAAGAGCACTATAATTATCACTTGAATCAAAATAATCTGTTAAATTTCCTTTACCCTCACTGTCACCTGATTCCAATCCTTTATCTGTAGTAACAGTATGTTCATTTCTGTTAACTTCAGGCCTATTCTATTTCTTCCTTGCTATAAATTCCTTCATTGCATTCCTAGACTCAATAAGCTCTTCATCATCATCAGACATGCCCTTACACTCTATAATTTCTTCATCTTCATCTCTGCCTTCTTCAATGTCAAGCTCCTTATCTGCATTCCCAGATCTGCTTGCCCCTTCAACTCTAACTTCAACAAATTTGTCAGTTTCATCAACCTTACCTCTATCTAGAGAACCCCTACTAGTCTCAATTGCAGTTCCCTTTTTCACCTCACTATTCTCTGATTTAGTATTAACTTGGCCTCTATTTAGTTCACCCATTAATTTACTAACAATAGTTGCCATATTACTATCAATAGGGTCTACACGTGCTGCCTTTACTAAAGATGCTGCTAACTTTTGGTTGGATTCTATACAGGCAGCATTAGCAGGAGCTGCACATGCTATAGTGTCATTTATTGACTCTTTGACCATATCTTTTTCACATGTAAAGTCACAAATACCCCCAATATCCTTAGAAATCCCAGCACTGTCCTTTATTAAGTTATGTTCAGTATATACCTCTACTGAGTTGTGCTCTTTCACTACTTTTATCATTTCTTTAACTGACATTTCATATAAAAGTCTTAACCCACTAGCTAAAGGCGTACCTGGCATTCTAAAATGCATCTTTCCCACATTTTTAAACCCCATCACTTCTTTAATAGCTTTCTTAAACCCTTCCAAATTAAAAAAACTCAACATCTACTTCAATAGTGTACTTATTTCCTCCCACATATATTTTTGACTACCTCCCAAATCACTAATGAAAATTCTACCACAAAATAACTCAATGTACTGTTTACATGAAAGAAAATAAATACCAAAATATACACTAAGTTATTTCATTACCCAGATATTACAAAAACCCTAGATGTGAGAAACATAAAGTAATATCAAAGATTAGAAGTATATTAAACTAAAACTAGATAAACCAATTTGTTACAAAAAAAAAAAAGCAAAGCATTCACAAATACATTATCAAAGACATACCTTATCATGGCTGCATCAATCTCCTTCAATTTCGAATCCGGAGCTCAATGTAAGTGTTGTTACTAAGTGATTATTTTTCTAGGTTTGCAGACTGAGCTTTTTACTTTGAATGGTTAGAAGAAGAAGGAGGTAAAATCCTTAATCAATTAATTTCAACTTGTTTTTTTTAATTAATGGTCATTTACTTTTCCTTGGACCAATAGTGTGGTTTTATTGTCATTTCATCCTTAGTTTTGTGTCATGTGCTGTTTGCATGCTTTCTTCACACCAGCTTGGTCGTCCACGTCAGCGATAATATGGGCCCCACAAATCAACACTTCATCAGTGACCTGAAACAACACCAAATTGTAATTTTTTAACAGGTTCAATAACTCAATTGTAACAAATTAAAGTTGGGACACTCAATTGTAATTTTTTAAAAAGTTCAGACACCAAAATGGTCAATATCCCTTTTCTAAATAGACCTCTTAGAAGGAGAGGAGTTAGAGTAGGCTTTGGCAAGCTTGGAGGCTACTTCCTTCTTTAAGCAAACTCGACTGTTATAAGGAGTTTAACTAGAGTCATATTCTTCAAAGCTTCCTTTACCTCTTAAGCTTATTGTTCAGGTATTCTATTACCTTGCTACTTTATTTCTTTTGCTTTTGCAAAGCACCCAAACTAATTTAATGGATCTATAGCTTTTATAACCATAGGACACTCCTTCTACTTCTTGATCTAGATCCCCAACTTCTTCAGAGAGACCTCCTCAGTGAGCTAAGATTTTTTCTAAGGTAGCTTGGGCCAGTTCCAATGAGTAAGTGATTCTTCGGTTGCTTGTTCATCTTCCTAACTTATACGTGAGGAGTTGGGTGCCTAGTGGGGGGGGGGGTGGATTCCTCATCAACTGGTTCTTAATACCAACTTTTAGTTTATCTACCATCCTTTTGTAGTTACACAAGTGAGTCTTGTTTGTCATTCCTTTTTTTTTTATGTAAAAGAGTTATTACTAACTGGGAAAATATATGCAGGTGCCTTAAGAGTAGATGGATTACAAGGTTAGGCTTATTTAGCTAATAAAGACTACACTATAAACCTTTCATAGCAGTAGAGGGTAGATTTTATAAACTTTAATTACATTTGTACTTGCATTCATATTTACCATTGTATGTATTCACTTCTTTCAGTTTGAATAGGCACATCTTGAGATTTTAGAGCTCCATATTTTAGACTTGCATCAGTAGATCATTGTTCTATAGATGGACAAGTCTAGAGTTAAGGGTTTTAAAAATAAGATAGGGATTGATGAAAAGATTGATCGATACCAAGATCGGGAGGATGCTACCAATGAAGAGCAGAATGGTGAGGCTTCAAGTGACTCTGATGCTTGGGAGTAAACTTTATATGTAGTATAGAATTCTTTTTCCAATTTGTAAAACATTTGAATTTTATAGCAAATATAGATTGACCATTTTTATAGATTATTAGAAAACTCATTATCTTAAATTGGATTAAATTTATACTAAAATCTGCCCAAAATCTTCAAAATTTGCAAACACATTGAAAGAATCAAACATTAAGGAGAAAAGGCGATTGATTTAATGAAGAAACAATCACTATAGCACAATGGTGATGGGCCTATAGGATCTAAGTTATGAATCCAACAACTCATTTGAATACTCTCTATTTAAGAAACTAAATTATGGATTAAATAGATCAATGAAATCTCTAATAACCCCATGCAAGTGTACAATTTTTCCCCTAGTTTATCATGACTATTGCAAAAATAATATACTTTTCAAAAATTGCCCCTTAGATATAATTGTCAAATTAAGATTTGGATGGAGAATCGAAAACTTCATTTTGTTAATTGAGAATCGAGAATCAAATCGAATCGTAAGATTCAGTTTATGGCTATAATATTAATTGAAAATAATATATAGTCATGTAATAAATATATTTCCATTAAATATTATGAAGTTCTCTAACATATTATGTTCATTAAATAAAAAAATTAACTATATATCTCTAAATTAAAAAATACTTTTAATTATTTTACTTGTGTCATTTTTAAATTAAAGGTACCATATAAAAAAAGAAAATATAAACAACACTATAATAGGTCACTAATAAAATCAACTCATGAAATCATCATCCGAAAACTCAAGTGAATCAAGTCCATCATCTTCATTGTCATCTTTGTCTTGCAACACAGTCAAATCTTGTTCTCTTTCATCGTCATTTGTTTCTCACAGTTATCCATATCTAAATCATCAATCACTTCATCTTGAACAATCGTTTCTTTTCCTTTTCTATCATGCTTTATATATATCATCATCTTCATTGTCATCTTTGTCTTATAACACAGTCAAATCTTGTTCTCTTTCATCGTCATTTGTTTCTCATAGTTATCCATATCTAAATCATCAATCACTTCATCTTGAACAATCGTTTCTTTTCCTTTTCTATCATGATTTACATATATATATATATATATATCATGAGGAAAAAATTTAAAATTTTAGAAATAAAATCATATAAATAAAAAAATTATTAAACATATGATATTTGCTTCTTTTTCTTTTGTTACTTGGCCCAAGTCCTCCGTCATCTTCAAAACATTCATTCATATCCATCCATGAAATATCTTGAGGTAAACAAGGATCTTCAATCTCATTGATCCATTCATCATCGGACTCCATGTCACTTTATTGGTTGTCTTAATTTAAGTTAAATATGATACTTGACAAACACGAGCATTTAATCTTTGTTGTTCCAAACGATTTCTCTTTTTTGGAATGGACATGCTCAAATGTGCTCCAATTTCTTTCACATCTTTGTAACACTACATATGAGACTTAAAACTCTTATACCAAAACTTTGAAGTTCTTTGCAATGTTCTCCATAGCTCTCCTACCATAAAGCTAAGAAATTTTTTTTTTAAAAAAATTAATTACACTTAAAGGAAGAAAATTGTATATGAAAGGAGGCAAATTGCAAGTCAAATGAAAATACTTAATTAAAATAATACCAATTTACTTTTTATCTCTAGTTGCAGTAGCTATACTCATGCCAAATAATCCTTCTCCTCTTCTGAATTTTTCTAATTGTTGGTCAATTTTGATTCTTATTTCGATATCTGGAAACATCTTTTCTATTGTCTTATACAAGTCAACTTTTATTTTCATATTTTCCTTAAATGATTCATCATAATGAAACCTAAAAATATAGAATAAAGCAACAAAATTAATAAAAATAATAAAATATTGAATAAAAATATTTAAAAAATTACTTGGGATTAAGAAAATATCTTGTGGCATGAAGTGGACTCTAAAGTTGCAACTCCCATCTTAAATGAATAATATTCCAAATGCGCTCATATCTTGACTTTTGATGATTAAAATTTTGTGCAATTTGCTGCTTTGCTCATTCCATGTTCATATATGTATCCTATTGCTAGTTTTGCATCACCATCAATAGGTCTTAAAACTTTGACAAGTGGGTTTACACACTTTGGACAATACTTGATGGATTTCCAAAACTTCTTATCGGATAGCAATGTTGTCCCGAGATTTTTTCCTTTTACTTTAGAAGTATAATTGCTTTTAGCCTATTCTTGAGATGCAAACATAGCCCTTAGAGGAAGTTTATGTTCATCAAAACTCTTTAAAGTGAGAAATGATGTAACAAATTTTGTAACTCTACCTCTCTTTAACTCCCTCTTATCAGAATACTTTCTAAACATGCTAATGACCCAAGCATGTCTGTTGACCTTAAGTTATTCAATCTCTAAGGTTTTGACTTTAACAAATAATTTGTAGAATCTAATATGTTTATTTAAGGTCTCAATTCATCAATTTGTTAAGGATAAGACTCCTCCATGTTCAAGACTTATATGGGATGATTGAAGTATCCAATATGCTTAAAATCAAGTCACAGGACATCCCTCATGAGATGGAGTCACGATCGTGACCAATGCTCATGAGTTCAAGGTACAAAAGAGCTTCATTGTGCAAAATAGACCGAGACCCTCATGATCGTGAGGTGCTCATAACTAGGTCACGAGGTCAGCTCACAAGCTACTCCAAACTGTGAACTTCAGGCATCTCAATAAGCAAAAGAATATGAGCTACTCACGATCTGCCATCACGACCATGAGCAGCTCTTGACTAGAGTCTCCTTCAATGCCCAATAGTCACCTAACATCCAATGGCTATATTTTTCAAGGCTCACAACCGGGACCATGCCCTCATGACCGTGAGCAATTGTTTCTATGCAAAAAGCTGTTTTTGCATTTAATGAAACTTTGAGAGGTTAGGGACAAAGTTAATGCTTCCCAACAGAGATTTTTGAGTTATTAAACTATAAAAACAGCTCCTAGAGGCTCATTGAAGTATTACACACTTTGGTTGTTGAATCTTTACTCTTAGCATTTAATTGAGCTCTCAAACATTCATCTACCTTCTTTATTGTTCATTAACTCTATTGAGAGTTAGTTATGTGTTAGAAATAGGACTTCTACTTCATGTAATTTCTGGGATTGATTAGAAGGGAAGTAAGGTTTGTATCTAAGGAATTGGTTTAGGTGTTTTTCCATTAAAACACTTTAGTTTTTTATTAGAGCTAAGCCTTGTTGAAAGCTCATTGTTGTATGGTTTAGAGTTGTTCCTTAAAACTCTTATAATCATAATCTTGATAATAAGATTCATGTGGTGATTGAAAATCCTAACTTGGGGATAAGTTAGGTGGAGACGTAGATTCATTTGGGAATTAAACTCCTTAAACACTTGTATTTTTTTCTCTACTCTCTTAATCTTCTTTTATTTTTGCTTAAATCTTTTAATTTCCTTTTAAATTTCAAAGAGCCCTATTCAACCCCCCTCTAGGGCAATTACAATTGGTATCAGAGCTTGTGTTCTAGGTACTTAATTGCTAGAATTCAAGATTGTGGGGAGTGAATCTCAAAATGTTTCTTCACTTAGACGATTCTTTGATGGGAGTGACTATCCACATTGGAAATTCAAAATGAAGCTCTATCTAGATAGTGATCCAATAAAATTATGGGATGTCATCCTAGTGGTTGGGAACCTCTAAAAGGCAAAGTTGATGAAGTGGAAGTAGTTCTTAAAAGAAGTCAATGAAGTCAAACTCAAAAAGAAGATAATCACAAAAATAAGAGAGAAATGATCACACTACTTTCTTCTATATCAACAGAAGAAGGTGGCAAAGTTCAACATCACTACAAGAAAAACTCTGTTTTGTAACGGCCAAATCCGTTACAAATCTATTACAAAAAAGTATTTGTAACAGAAATATTTTGTTAAAAATTTGATTGATACAAATTTTTTGTAACGGAAATAAAAGTTCCGTTAAAAATTTTGTAACCGCTTTGTAACAGATATGCTGTTACAAATTTGTAAACGGAATTACAATTTATTAGCTAAGTTGAGAAATCTGTTACAAATTTATAACGGATTTGTAACCAATAACATCTGCTGCAAAATTAGTTACAAAATTTTTCGTTACAAATTTGTAATGGAATTACAATTTGTTACAAATCCGTTACAAATTGTTTAGTAGCTAAGTTGAGAAATCCGTTACAAATTTATAACATATTTGTAACCGATAACATCTGTTGCAAAATTAGTAACAGAATTTTCCATCAAAAATTTTATCATAGCATATTTTGTAACGGATTAGAAATCCGTTACAATTTTGTAGTGGATTAAGAATCCGTTACAAATTTGAAAGCCAAAAACTTTATAATAGATTAGAAATCCGTTACAAATTTGTAACGGGTTCTTAATCCGTTATAAATTTGAAAGCAACATTTTTTAGCATAGTATATTTTGTAACGGCGTTGCAAATTTGTAACGGATGTCAAGTGTAATAACCCGAATTTTTGTTATAAATATTATTATTATTATTTTAATTATTATTGTTGTTGTTATTAGCATTATTTTATTTTATTATCATTATCCATATCATTATTATTGGTATTATTATAGACCCTTGATGTTAATATTATTATTGTTTATCATTGTTATAATTATTATTATTATCTTTATTATATATATATATATATATAAAAGAGCCATGGACCAATGGACACGTGGCTGTCCATGGTCATTAAAAAGGAGTGGAGCGTTCTGCAAAGAGGGAGAGCGGGATTTTATGGGTTTTTGTAGGGAAAATTTTCTTTTAGTCCAAAACTTTTCTTTCCTTTGTTCAACACCCAAACGACCTCCGATCGACCTTAAATTCGAACCGTAGACTCGTCTCGTCGTCCTCTTCCTTCTGATTGTGTTCGTTTTCAAGAAATGGCTCAGATTGGTGCAAAAATTCCATTTTTCAATCGGTCTTCTATCTCAGATCTACACTGTTTCGGCGGCTTTCAAGCGACAAGATTGGTTCCATTGCGTTCATCTCGATGTCAGGAGTTCGTAGCCGCTGACCGTGCGTCCGATCTACGTCCGTAGAATATTTGGTGAATATTTTTAGGTAATCTCGGTTTATTTTTATATTTAATTATTCAGTGTATATTTTGGGTTGTTTAAGGCTAGAAATGTGTTCTACTAATTATAAGGAACATTTTGGTATATTGTTCATAATTTTCTGAGATTGTTGAATTTTCGGGTCTCGGGTTACTATTCTGGGTTACTGTTCCCAAACCGGGATTTTTTTATATTTTTAATAAATTCTATTAATTATGTAGATTAAACTTTGTTAA
>CATIWK010165859.1:0-16390 GCA_949634005.1 Mallotus japonicus
TTCAGCTGCTATGTACCATCTCATTTTTATTTTAATTTAATTTAGGATCTTGGATGTGTGATGTGAACGCTAAGAGGGTGTCAACCTAGTTGAGATGCTCGGGTGCGTTCTCTGATCTCCAATCTCCAATCTTTTATTGAAAAAAAAAACTCAAAACTTCAAAAAAGAAACTAGTGGAGTTTCGAACTCCTTAATAGTATTTGAACTTGACCCGATGAATTATACTCTTAGATCTTTTTCTTTCCTTCCTTTTCATTTTTTAATCAATTGATGTAGTTAGAATTCAGTTTTTCCTAATTGTTTTTGGTATATCCAAGGGGATACCCAAAGAGGCAACAGCTAAATAAAATTATTCTCAATTATAGTGGGCGACACAAGACCTCGCACATCTTCTTGCGTTGCTTGAAACACCTCTGGAGGAGGATTTGATGCTTCTCAAGACCTTGATCATGTTCAGCACCATGTTCGCTTATGGGTGTAATCGAGCCGAGTTTTGGCTAATTCGGGTTTGATTTGTTTATGATCGAACCGAGCTCGCTATCCATTTGATGTTCACGAGTTGTTCGTGAGGTTAAACTAGTTTAAACGAGCCTAAAGAAAATTTAAAAAATACAAACTATAAATTAAAATTATACATTAAAAAATTAAAAATAAATTATTTATTAAATAAATTACAATATATTTAATAAAAATTATGATTTTATTTTAATAATATATTTTCTAAATTTTTTTTACAATACGAATTTATATATTATATGTCTAAAATCAAATTACCAAACATTAAAATTACGAGGTGACTCACGAGTTTTTATCCGAACTTGTTCGCGAGTTTCACGAGCCGAACTTTATATAGCGTGAGCTCGGCTCATTTATTGAATGAGCTTCAATAGACGAGGTTGAACAAGTTTTTATCAAGCCAAACACTAGGGGTGTGCAAAACCTGACCGCCTCGATTTTTCGACACCGAATCGAGTCGGTTCAGTTTTTATTCTTATACATTTGTAAATTTTTGGTCAGAACTGACCCGACCATTTGACCACTAAAAATCCTTTATTTCTTTTGTGTTATATATTATGTCCTCGGTTATCCGATATCCGACCGACCACCAGCACAAAATTATCTGTTCGGTTCAATTTTCAACTTTTTAAAAAATTTTCAAATTTGACCCTTCCGAACCCAACCGATGCACACCCCTACCGAACACCAAGCTGCTCGCGAGCAGTTCGACTCGTTTACACTCCTATGTATATCTACAACTCTGTTAGCCTCTTGAAGTACAAGTGTTAAACAAACCTGAACCAGATTCTCATTTTTCCATATATATATATATATATATATATTCATTGTAGCCCTCTACATAGCAGGCCGCTTGAGATATTTTTTTTTTTGTTTGACAAAACTACTTTCTGAGCAGGAGCAGTTTCATTTGGCTGTTTGGTTTTTTTGAAATTTGCAGCTCGCTACATTTACCATTTCTATATATATATATATCTTAATCATTTATTAATAAAAATAATTTAAGTACATTAAAAGTATAACTTTATCTTTTTTTTTTAAAGTATAACTTTATACATACACCAAACTATTAGATGATCTATTTATATATCAATTAATTATATGTGATAGTGTTTATCTTGGTATAAGTAAAATTATATGTGATAGTGTTTATCCACAAAATCAAGAACAAGAAGGAGAAGTTAACACCTCAAATACTGTCCCATTCTCCCAATTTCTCTCTTTTCATCCCAAAACATTTAATCCTCTTCTCCACCATCCTTCCATGACTACAAGCTGATGCAGACCAGACAGCCCTGGATTATATGGAGCGTTTGGATTTTGGGAAAAGGGTCAAGATGCGCAAATCTATTGTTTAGGGCCTCAAATTTCAGTTTGAAGTTTATGTTTATTTTTGTTTTGGATTTTTCAGTCTTTTTACCCTTTTGTTTTAGGGTTTTCGTTTGAGTAGTATTTATTTGTCTTTTTCTGGATGTTTGAGACAGTTTTGATTATTTTGAATAGAATTGTTCTATTTTCTCCTAATTTTCGGCATTCTCATTTGGAGAATCAACGATTGTTGATGCCTATTCCCTAGGTATTCTTAGACTAAACAAGTTAATAGAAGGTTGTAGACGGCATTCATGCACGAATCAATGTCCTCAACAGTTATCCCTTTAATTTACTAGGCTTCTGCTACGTCAGTTGGCATCAGAGCCGACGTTCGTTCCTTGGCTATTTGTGTTTTTTATTTCCAAAAAAAAAGGCCATAGGCGGCGGGGTTTAGCGTGCACCCAAGTGTTGGCAACCACGACACTGTGCGGGCTCAAGGCCCACTAGGAAATACAAGTTAGATCAAAGCCTAATTGGAGATGGAGTCACCACCCGAATGAAAGCCGGGACATACTTGTATGGTAATTGGATTCCACGGAGGTTCCCAGAAGCCATCATCAGAGAACCGGGTTCGAAAACTGGGTATGAGCATTTGAATGCTCACACGACCTTGCGGTCGGCCTCTATTTATGTCCGTGATTTATTACCCTTAATTATTCGATTATTCCTTTATTAACATGCGAATGTTGGTTGCCTTCAAGCAATGGATCGAGTTTTACATTAAGTCGAAGTTTGCACATTAATCTCATTTCATGCGTTTATGTCTCAACAATTAACAAGAATCATAATTTACAATCATACATTCCAAATAAACGGGGAGAGGGTTTAAAGATTGCAACAACTTTGCTTCAAATACAAAGGAAATATCCTGAAAATAAACAATAATATACAGATAATATACGGAGAGTAAACTAGAAATATATAGAAAACCAATTCTTACGAAACCTCTCAAGAACTAATTAAGAGGAATTAATTCCTCTTAACTAGAGAATCACTCCAGATTCTGCAAACATCAAAGGTTAATCCCAAAACATAAAAGTAACCTCATATATAATACATCTCACAAAATCATATTTAAATCAAGTCAATACAAAGCGTAGATCATGTGGACTAAGCATATTAACCTTAAATGAAATGACAAAAGTAGATATACATAGGAAACTGTAAATATAATCATGTGAGAGCTTACCATAAACAAAATCATACAACAGCTAAGAGAAATTTTAAAGCAGAGTTATGGACAACTCTGTTCAAGTGGTGATCACCACTTAATTCTCTAGTTAAGAGGCGATTGTCACTTGGAGGCGATCACCTCCTAGCCAGATAGAACTGCACTAGGAAGCTTTCTTTGCTTCTAAACAAAGCAAAGAATCATATACACAGCAAATAAACTCCTACAAAGATATTGAATGCTTTCAAATCATCATGTTATGAATATAACTCAAGAATATAAACAAATCACAACTTAAAACACAAGAAATAAGAGCAAAATAATTCTATATGAAGTATGAACTTAAAAGCTTTAAAGAGAAAGGTTTTTACTAATCAAATGGAGCTTAATCTCCCTAACTTAGCCCTCAGAAGCTTTTGTGAGCTGAGATGCTTCTCAAATGCAAGATAACCACCATCTTCTTTAAGAATAAAGCCTTTTCTTGACAATAAACTTCCTTTTTCAAGAAGAATCCCTCTTCTTCCTCAAGAATCCCTTCCTTCTCTCTTCTCCAGCTCCTTTTCCTTTCTATTTTTTCTTAATGGTTGCTAACCTCTCCCTTTCTTCTCTCCTCTCTTGCCTTTGTAATCCCCCAAGGCCACCCACTACCCCCTACTCTCTTTCCCATCACTTCCCCTCACCTAGCTTCTCTCGTTTCTCTCAAAAATAGCATTTCCCACGCAGTTCTGCAGAGCAAAACCAAGTGGGGGCAGCCAGGTTATTGGGATCACCTTACTACATTTAATGCAGCAGTAAGTGGGTAGGCCAAGAGGCGATCGCCTCTTCGAGGAGGCGATCGACCCTTGACTCTCTGGTCAAGAAGCGATTACCTTCTAGATGAAGAGGCGATGCCTTTTCAGCCTCAGGCTTGGCCTTGAATGCTGGGTCATGGGCTTGGGCCTATGTTGGGTTCTAAAATAGGTTTAGGCCTATTCTAGAAGGATTTCTAGGCTTCTCTTGCATTTGAACTCGAGCTTTCATCATCAGGCTTCCGTTGCGGGCCGATCATACTGAACAACCATGGTTTGTCCCCTATCACGGGCTGACCGAACCGGGTGTCTACAGTTTGCCCCCTTGAATTTTTGAAAAAGAAACAACATGCATGCATTTAAATTTTCAAAAAATCAACACATACAACACTCAAAAGGAATAATAACGACATACCTCGCTCTCAGGTGTCACCCAAAAGATAAGTTCTCTGACCTGAAATGCAACCATGATCTTAGGGTTTTACTGGCCCACACGGTTACTCAATACTTGTTGACTTCAGGGATTCAAACCCGAACAGTCATCATGCTAACTGTGATCTTCGGGAACTCTATCAAGCCCAACTTCACCACTTTATAGGAAACTCATACTGTCATCCTCAGGTTTTCCTAACCCGAGAGGCAGTTCCTCTGTTCTGAATTCGGGAAACTCAAGTCGTCATCCTCAGGTTTTACTGGCCCAAAAGGCAGTTCCTTCTGTCTGATTACAGGAAGCTCACGCTGTTATCCTCAGATTCTACTGGCCCGAGAGGCAGTTCCTTTTTTCTGATTATAGGAAGCTCACGCCGTCATCCTCGGGTTTTACTCGTCCGAGAGGTAGTTCTTTCTTTTTGATTACAGGAAAATCACGCCGTCATCCTCGAGTTTTACTAGCCTGAGAGGCAGTTCCTTCTTTCTGATTGCAGAAAACTCACACCGTCATCCTCAGGTTTTACTGGCCCGAGAGGCAGTTCATTCTTTCTGATTGCAGGAAGCTCATGCCGTCATCCTCGGGTTTTACTAGCCTGAGAGGCAGTTTCTTCTATCTGATTATAGGAAGCTCACGCCGTCATCCTCTGGTTTTACTGTCCCGAGAGGCAGTTCCTTCTGTCTGATTACAGGAAGCTCACGCCGTCATCCTCAGGTTTTACTGGCCCGAGAGGCAGTTCCTTCTGTTCTGATACTTCAATCAGACATCTCTTTACTGATGCTTCGATCAGACACTTCATAATAGATCCTTGACCTCGAGTCAGTCACTTGAACCACACATGTTTTAAAATTTACACACGAATGACTCACCTCAGGAATTTCGCCCGATCAAACATTTGCTCGAATAACCATGATGCCTCGGGGACTTCGCCCGATCGAACACCTATTCAGACTATTCTGAAAATAATTTTTTTTTTCGAAATGCCATGTAGTGGGCCCCTTTCCAACAGGCTTCCTTTTCCTAAGTGGGCCTACTTGACTCTTTTCCCTTATTCTAACATCGCTGGAGGCCCACTTCCCTAGAGGCCCACCCCATTTTCCTTATATATAGGAAACCTATCCCTTTCTTCTTTCACTTTCTCCTTCTTCCTCTTTTCTTTTCTTTTCCCATCTTCTTTCTTTCTCCTCACGGCTTATACTTTCTGACTATAGATGCTGAGAGGACACTACCACTTCCCCCTTGGGATCTCATTCCTCCCTTGATCCATCCTCCATGCACGCACAAATACTCGAGGGGAGACACAATCCCTATTCTGGTAGACTTGAGGACACACATCTATTCTCTCGCTTCAGGAGAGGTTAGTACCCTCAAATCTCATTATTTCCTACAAAATTCAACTTCACAAAGGCGATTGCCTCTTCGAGGAGGCAATCGCCTCCTGACCAAGAGGCGATTGCCACTTGACCAAGAGACGATAGTCTCTTGCTCGCTGGAGAGGTGATCGCCTCCTGCATGAGGGGCGTTCACCTCCTCATCAGAACGAGGCGGTTCGCCTCGTGGCAAGGGCGATCGCTTTTTGACAAAAAAGCGATCATCCCTTGACCAGAATCCTCTATGTTTTGATTATTTCTTTTAAATTTTACAACGTTTAACTAGTCAATACTAAGTCAACTTCCCTGATTCCTGTAACAGCACTACACGCAAATGTTCAAGGGTGCGGGGAATTTCCATAGAGCTCGCGTCTTCTACAGTGAGCTTACAGATGATCAGAGAGACCGGATCCGGGACACTGGATTCAAGGATTTCATCTTATCTCTTCCTGAGGAGCAAGGAAAGACCGACTACTAGCCCCTGCATGCATTGATGGAGAGGTGGTTCAACACCACTCACACATTCCACCTCCCCTTCGGAGAGTTGACGGTAGACCCTGTGTCATTCGCTGTGATTACTGGGATCGTATGCGCTGGAGACACAGTCCCCTTCGATGCGAGCTTGCATCGGACCAGCCCTGACACTGTTGCCTATATCGAGCATCTTCTCGGTATGGTCCCAGACATGAAGGGGACCCATACCATTAAGATTGACTCAATCCGGAGTCATTACACACGAGATAGAGCTGCAGCAATGACTTCTCCCCAGGAGATCGATCAGGTGGTACGAGCTTACCTGCTTTACTTTTTCGGCACCACCCTCTTTGCAGATACAGTGAACTCCCTTGATTTGATGTTTTTCATGCCCCTGAGGGATCTGGATCAGGTGGCTACCTTCGACTGGGGCAGCTATGCTCTAGCCTACCTTTATCACAGCATGGATGAGGTAGTGCGCGGGGCGAAAAGGTTTTGTGGCGTCTAGCACGCTACACTAATACTCTTCTTTCTCTTTCTTTTTACTTTCAAAATCTTATTATCGTTTGCTAATGAACTTCCCTTGCAGGTCTGGGGATTAGAGCTAGAGCTGATCACAGGGATCTTCCAGGTTACTGATCATTTCCTTGCTATCCATCGGTGGGTGCTAGCCGTGTCCTGAGGAGGCACCTAGCCCGTGTTCATGTCCACAGGGAGCGGCTAAACTCCCTGACTCCTGAGGTGGTACCTAAAACAAGTAACAAACATGTTTAGTATTTCATTTGATTGCATTTACTTACCCGTTACCTTTCTTACAGGTATAGAGTGATCTATGGGGTCTCGAGAACCGGTGGAACCCCGAGATAGTGCGTTCCAGGCCCCTTTCGCTGCGAAGAGTCCTGCTTCGAGGCCCCGGCTTCTGGGTGTAGTACCTTGGGGAGCGAGTCCTCAACTGGGGCGGAGGCCCATGAGTAAAACGCATCCCGAAGTCTCCTCCTAGGCATCTCTTCTGGGCATACGAGCTACAAGGTGAGGAGCCCAGTCAGGCTATCACTGGGGAGCCAGCTGTTGATCATACCGTGCAGGTGAAGAGCCGGTATATGGACTTCATCCTATCTCATCTTCTACAGCGAATGCCTTTCACTATCGGGTCCATTTCTCAGGTATGCTTTTAACTTTTATCTCATTTCTTACTAGATCATCAGATTCTGACAAGGCTTCTCATCTTTAGGCCGCGGCTGCTGGTCCCATAGTGCGGGTTAGACCTCAGGCATGGGAAAGAGCACCCCAGAGGTTCCGCACAGAGCAGAGCCAGGCAGGTACTTCAGCCGCAGTGCAACAGAGTGGACTTCCTACTAGCCCTTTCAGTTCCTCTACTCCAGCACTGATCAACAGCCTTGCGCATGTACCTGACTCCTTGATTAGATGCTGGGTCCCTCCTGGGGAGATATCTCGATGGTTCCTCAGGTTGGACGAGGATCTCGATCCCGCTTGCATCCTCCCAGGCACTACTCACGTAAGTTCAGCTCCAACCTGACTATTACATCATTCTAGAAATATTCGCTAGTACTGATCATTCTGTTAATAATTCAAATTTCACTAGAGCAGGGTCGGTACATGTACCGGCTGATCGAGGCTTAGAGAGATTACCTGTTAGAGATCACTGAGCAGTGGAGGGTAAGCATTCTTCCTATTCCTATATGTATGCATGTATGTATGCCTTTTCTTACCTTATACTTGTGTGCAGGACCTGGACAGAGCGAGCCAGGAGAGGATCACTACCCTCGAGCATCAGATTGAGGTTTTGTAGATCAATGAAGATGAAGATAAGGACACCGAGGAAGGAGCCGACGGAGGTGAGCAGGCTGCAGGTGCTGCTGGTGATGGAGATGATACTGGGGACTAAGAGGGCACGGAGTAGAGCATCTGTAGCTTAGGACCCCCTTCCCCTTTTTGAGATACATTATCTTTTACTGCTTTTGATGTTCAGCAGTCATTTTACATACATTTATTCATTCATTTCATAGATCTCTTCATGAACTGAACCTTTTGTTGAATCAATTATATCTATTCATAATTTTAGGAACAAATGAATGTCTGTTGAGCATATAATAAATCTTTTAGCAGCTAAATTTCATATTTACAGTCAAAACTGTCTCGTTTTCTCTTGAAATGATTGCACATCGTTCTGTTAGACAGGTGATCGCCTCTTGAATCTCTGGTTAAGAGGTGATCGCTTCCTCGATGTGGCGATTGCCTCCTCAGCATGCTGCAGGCTTCTTTAAATTCCTAAATCTACAATTCATCCTCCATTTCTCTTCTCTTCATCCCACATTTCCATTTTCTCTCTCCAAAATTTCTAGAACCCCTAAATATGACTGAAAGAAGCCTCAAATAACTACAGTCGATCCTGAAGAGCCTAGATAGAGAATCATAGGGCAAATTAGAGATGTTTCACCTATCAATCTTTAGATCGCTTCATGCTAGAAGAATCAACTTCCCCTTCCTTCATTCCGTAGTTCAATTATAGGATCCCCAAAAACATGTTTTTCGGCTCAGCACTATAGAGTTATGCCCTTTGCCGGAAGAATTCGAAGCTCTACTAGGTAGTATCACGGATTCTACTTCTCAACTTGTCATCCCTAACCTCAGAATTCCGGATCTGCACTCTATTCAATACCAGATGGCCCAGATGCTTGATCTTTCACCTTAGTCTTCAGCTTACTGCATTCTCGACTCTGAGATTGAGTTAGAATTCCTCATTGAGATCGTCTCAAATATGGACAAAACGAAAGCTTGCTGGCCCCGATTGATGGCCCTTTGCTTGTATGCTCAATTCTTGCTCGCTTCGCTCTCGGGGAATTACGATTCCAAAATCCTACACATCTTGGGCTAAGTGGAAGTAGGACTCGACCCATTCCCTCTCATTCCAGCTGAAATGCTCATCGAGCGAGACAACTTTGCCTCAACTAGGCTATTCTTTGGGAGTCCAATACTATTGGAGGTTAGTGTTCTCTTTCTGCCCCCACACTTTACCACTCTATCATCTTCAATTTGTCTGTTTATCATCCTTGCAGATGTGGCTTCATGAGAAACTAGGACTGCTAGATCCTCCGTAAAACATTGCACGCTACCGGGCCAAATATTGCAGAACTAGAAGACTACATCCTGTTCCGGATAACATCTGAGGTTGGCTGTCAACTTTCCCTAACAACTTGATCCGATGGATGTGCTCGTGGTGGAGATTACAACACGTGACCCTTCGTTCCTACACTCATTGCGTTCCCCTAGCTAGTCTTTATTTTGCTGCATTTTATAATCCAGCACGCCTCTGCTGACACTACGAGAAAAAGCAATTCATCCAGAGCTTGTGCATGAATTTGAACCAGGACCTCTTTCTCAGAACTTTCTAGAAAACTTGACTATTACCTAGCCTCGAAGAGCTATTTAGAGGGGCGTAGACTACAACGGAGATCCATCCACCGATGATCAGTACAAGGCGTGGATTCAGTTGCAAGAAGAACTCGAGAATTGTAAGCATCGAGTGCTCAGAATGTTCATCAAAAGAAAAGAAGACAGAATTAGATTATGAACTAAGTCATCTTTTCTCGTTTATGAAATAGAGTTTCCTTTTAACGCTAAACAGTTTGTAGTAAACACTTAATGCAATGTTTAACAATAATTTAAACAATCTGTTTCATTTAATTTAAACACAATATGCATATACATTTCGCTTCTGACATATCTCATGTTGTTAGTTGACTCGACCTTGCAAGTTTTCCAACTAACCATTTTTCTCTCTCTTTCTCCTTTTACATATCCTTAATTTTTGCCTGGATCACCTCTTTACGAGGTTTTCAATCCAGCAGGACTTTTTACTTTTTCATTTTCTTTATCTCTAACTTCTGCCTAGACAGCTCCTTTGCGAGGTTTTCTCCCTAGTGAGACTTTCACAGGAAGTATTTCTTCAGCTTGTCGAGGTTAATGGGCTCTCTGAATTCATTACCATCCAGATCATATATGATAGCAGCGCCCTTAGAGAATAACTTCTTCACCAGGTACGGACCTTCCCAGTTAGGCTTAAACTTCCCGCGTGGATCGGTCATGATCGGCTTCGTGAGTTTCAACACTAAATCACCTTCTTTGATCTTCCCCGGCTTTATCTTCTTATTATAGGCTCGAGCTATCCTTTTATGGGATAGTTGTGCATGATACATGGCCTTCATCCTTCTCTCGTCCAACAATGCAAGCTGTGCTAAGCGGCTCTCCACTCATTGATATTCGAGGATCTTAGATTCCAAAAGAACTCTTAATGACCGAATCTCGACCTCTATCGGCAATACAACTTCACATCCATACACTAAGGAATAAAGAGTGACTCCCGGCGATGTCCTAATAGTAGTCCTGTATCCCCACAGTGCAAACTGCAGATAATCTGCCCAGTCCTTGTAATTCTCAAGTGTTTTGGACAAGATCTTCTTAACATTCTTGTTCGCAGCCTCTACTGCACCATTTTCTTGTGGTATGTACGGAGATGATCTGTGATGCTCAATTTTATACTCTTGTAGTAAAGCAGCGGTTTCAACTTGAAATTGGACACCATCGTCAGTGATAACATGATGAGGTAATCTATACCGAAAAATTATATTCTTTTCAATAAACCTTGCCATTTGCTTCGAACCAACAGTAGCGTAGGACTTAGCTTCAACCCATTTGGAGAAATAGTCGATCGCCACTACAATGTATCGATGTCCGTTTGACGCTTTCGGTCTTACTTCCCCAATAATGTCGATTCCCTAGACTGTAAACAGCCATGGAGAAGTCATTCCTTGTAGCTCCATAGATGGTAAATGACTGACATCTCCATAAGCTTGACAGTTATGACATCCCTTGACACAGTCCATTTCCATAGTCAACCAGAAGTACCCTTGACGAGTTATCTTCTTTGCCAATACTGTCCCATTCATATGTGGTCCACATACTCCTCCGTGCACTGCCTCCATGAGTTTCTGAGCCTCACCTTTATCGACACATCTCAGGTGAACTCCAGTCGGCATTCTCTTATACAGCATCCCATTGTAACTGATGAACTTTCATGATAACATCCTCAATGACATCCTTTCTTTCCTTTCAGTGCCCTCAGGGAACTATCCTGTCTCTAAATATCGTTACAGATCGTAGAACCAAGGTCTTTCGACAGCATCCAGTGGCATGACCCTTACTTCCTCATAACAAGGGCTTCGGGACTTTATTAGGATCAAAGGTTTGACCTCTGGTTGCTTTCCACTTTCCCACATAGACGCCAGAGTAGCTAGGGCATCTGCTACCTGGTTCTCTTCTCTTGGCAGGTGGACAAATTCACATTGAGTAAAAGACAGTGAAACAGTGGCCAAGTAATCCTAATACAGTCGTAGCCTATCTTCTTTTACTTCCCACTCCTTAGAGGCTTGCCTCACAACCAGTATGAAATCTCCGTATACAGTGACATCTTCTGCCCCTGCACTGCGTAATGCTTCCAGACCGAAGATGCAGACCTCATATTCAGCTTGGTTGTTCGTTACATCGAACTCGAGCCTCTTCGCCATTGGGATCATTTTTTCTTCTGGCATGACTAGGATTACACCTATACCTGCTCCTCAACTATTTACTGCTCTGTCGAAGTACATTTTCCATCCTTGCACTTTTATTACTGCTAAATGTTCATCGGGAAACTCCAACTTCCACTTTTGATCCTCAATTATCGGGTTTTGTGCTAGAAAATCCGCTACAGCTCTTCCCTTCACCACCTTCTTTGCCACATAGTCTATGTCGCACTCAGTAAGCAGAACCAACCACCTGGCTAGCTTTCCCGTAAGTGAAGGTGTCTGTTGAAGGTACCTCAGAGGATCATGCTTAGAAACTGCTTGTACGCTGTAAGATTGGAAGTAGTGATGGAGCTTCTTCGTTACCCAGATCACAGCTAAGCACGTCTTCTCTACCAAACTGTAATTAGCCTCATACTGCAGCAGCTTCTTACTCAGATAGTACACAACGTTTTCAACTTTCCCTTCACTTTCTTGTGCTAATACAGCCCCTATCGCATCCTTCTCGATTGCCAGGTAGAGGATCAAAGGTTTACCAGGTCTTGGCGGTTACAAGATCGGCGGGTTCATCAGATAATCCTTGATAGCTTCAAAAGCTTATTGACACTTATCGTCCCAGATTACTGGCTGATTCTTCCTCAGAAGCTTGAAGATCGACTTGCAAATTGCAGTTAACTTAGCTATGAACCTGCTAATGTACTGCAGTCGCCCGATAAATCCTCTAACTTCCTTCTCTGTCTTAGGTACAGGCATTTCATGGATTGCTTTAACCTTATCTGGATCAATTTCTATTCCTTTTTGGCTAACAATGTGGCCCAACAATTTCCCAGATGTCACTCCGAAGATACACTTCTTTGGATTTAATCTGAGATTGTACTTCTCAGCCCTTGCTAGAAACTTGTTCAGAGCTTCAAAATAACCTTCCCTGGTTACAGACTTCACCATCATGTCATCAACACACTTCTATCTCCTTATGGATCATGTCGTGCAACAAGGTAGTGGTCATTCTCTGATAGGTGGCCCCTGCGTTCTTCAGCCCAAATGGCATGACTGTGTAACAGTAGATGCCCCACTCAATGGTGAATGATGTCTTCAACTTGTCGATCACTGCCATCATTATCTGATTATACCCCGAGAAACTATCCATGAACGAGTACATTGCACTGGAAGCTGCACTATCGACCAGGGTGTCAATGTGTGGTAGTGGAAAGTCATCTTTCGGACAGGCTTTGTTCATGTCTCTATAGTCCACGCACATTCTGACCCTTCCGTCTTTCTTGAGGACCGGGACTATGTTCGCCAACCAGTGAGTATCCTCTACTACCTCCAGGAACTTTGCTTTCAGCTGCTTCTCTACTTCTTCTTTCACCAAAAGAGCCCATTCAGGCTTTAGCCTCCTTTTCTTCTGCTTTATCGGTGATATGTGAGGATATGTAGGGATCCTGTGCTTAGCGATCTCCCTGTCGATGCCCGGCATATCCTCGTAACCCCAAGCAAATACTTCCTGTCTTCTTTTTAAAGTTTCTTTCATTTTTTCCTTCTCATCATGAGTTAAATCAGAAGCAAGCAGTATATTTCTAGGATTATCACTTATGCCTAAATTAAATGATTCAGTTTATGTGGAATTAATGTCAAACATATGCATGAAATGATCATCACAAACAGAATAACCATTAGGAAACACATCGCAAAAATAAGCAAAGTTGGACTTTATTGCATTCATTTTTGAGAAAAAAAAAGTCATCAGTTTCAAATAAAGAAGCTAAAGACACATCAAAATCATCATAAAAAAGATCTACGATGGAATTTAGAACATAGGTCTCAAGATCCATCTCCTTGTCCAGACTATCGATGTCTTTCGCTTCTAAAGCAGTAATGTCCTCTTCAGGCTCCTCTTCAGCCACTATCAGTTCTTCCAAAGGGAGATTTGTGGTGTCAGCCTTCTGGGTCCTGTTCACGTACTCAGTAAAGATCTCAAACCCCAGGATCACCTCCCCAGCCATCAAAATAGGTTCAGGGGCCCCGCTGCAAGGATAACCAGTGCCCTACCTCACGAAAGTCTCTCATAGGGCTTTTCTCTCATACTCGACTTCCTCTTTCTCAAGTTGGTCCCAAATGTTAAGTTCTTGCTCAGGGCCATTGCCTCCTTCGTACCCTATTCTGTGCTGTAGAACCAGCATTTCATGCTCCACATGCTTTCTCATCATGCTGACAACTTTCTCACTATGCTGACAACTTTCTCACTCATCTCAACTTCATTATAGATCACACAGACCTCAAAACTAGGACTGATGGGGATCTCTTTGGGTGCCAACTTCAATACAGCTACAGCAGCCTCTGTTTCCGCTGATATAGTGACAACTTTATCCTCATGGGGAAACTTAATCTTTTGGTGAACAGTGGATGGCACCCCACCCAGAGGATAGAACCAGGGTCTTCCTAGCAGAATGGCAAAGGTCACAGGAATATCAATCACGTGCAAATCAACCCAAGCCTCAATGGGTCCCGTCTTAACCAATGCCCTGAACGTTCCTTCGACATTCCTCCTCGTGTTATCATAAGCCTTGATAACTACCTCAGAAGGCTTTAGATCAGATACAGCTAATCCTAACTTTGGTAAAATCTTCAACGGGCATAGATTGATGGCGAATCCATTATCCACCATTACACAGCACGTCATCTTACCCTTAACCTCGGCTTTGATGAATAAAGCCTTGTGGTGATCCCTTCCTTCGAGAGGTAGGTCATCATCAGAGAACATAATGGTTCCTTGGGGAGTTTCTGTCAAAGAGTCAACCATCTATTCAGGTGTACATCCCATGGAGATCTTCCTCTGATCCAGAGCTAGTACCAATGCTTCCCTGTGGTCCCTGGAATGCATGAGCAGTTCCCAGACACTGGCAATTATCTCTTCTTTCTTTACTTTTCCCTCTAAGCTTTCAGCTTCTTCTTGCTCTAGTTTAATAAGTTCGCTTTCTTCCACTTTCTCCTCAACCTTTACTACCGGCTGATTTACCTTGTTCTCTTTTTCTTCCCACAAATTAACCTATCCCTCACCCTCATCATCAGAGCTCCAAATATCTAGGACACGTACCGGAAGCTCTATAAGTTGTTCTTTTTGGCTCAAGTCTTTTGGTTTAGGTTCTGGTGTTTCAGGAGTGGTGTTGACAAAGGAATTAAACACTTGATCCTCCATTCGACCGGTGCCAATCATGAGGATGGGTGCATTTGGTGGTGGGGCATTTCGGTAGTTAGGCAGAGGATTATTTTGGGTATTTGGCTTTTGGCTTTCCGGGTCCGTGATCTTTCCAGCATCGATTAGATCTTGAATCTCATGCCTCAATCGGGCGCAGTTGTCAGTCTCATGCCCAATGATCTGATGGAACTTGCAGAAGAGTTTTGGGTTGGCATTTGGTGCGGGTGGTTATGAAGGTAGAGGCCGTAGCAGGTTCTTTTCTATCAGCTTCTCAAGAACCTTAGAAAGAGGTCGCCCCAAATTTGAGAACCTTCGGGGCTGCCTTACTACATTAATTTGCATACTGCTGCTTGGTTGTGGCCTAATAGCATCTATCTGAACGTTGCTGCTCGAACCAGCTCCTTCTTTGCCCCCAGTTCTTCCCCTGAAGAATCTTCTTTCTTGAGCTATGTCTGATTCCTTCTGAACCCCAAATCTGTATAGCTCTTCGAAGTTGCGGATTCCGAGATCCCCCAGCTTTTTAGACATCGTCGGAACACAGCCCTCCATAGCTATTATCAGCTGGTCCGCCTCAGCAGGCCTATGTCTCCCCACTCAAGGGTCCAAGCAACACGAATTGTACGTGTCGTGAGTGGTAACAGGCGATATCCCACCACCAGGTTTGAGTGAAACACATATAGCGAAGTATGGACCATTACCGGCTAAATAGGGACTGAAGTGCTCATTGTGTGCAAAGCATGTAGTGAATGCAACAGGAATGCAAAAGAAATCAAAGAATAATCAAAGATGATAAATCACAAACATTGGAATCAGTTTCTCTATCCCCAGTGGAGTCGCCACTGTAGGCGGCGGGGTTTAGCGCGCGCCCAAGTGTTGGCAACCACGATACTGTGCGGGCTCAAAGCCCACTAGAAAATACGAGTTAGGTCAAAGCCTAATCAGAGATGGAGTCACCACCTAGATGAAAGCCGGGACACACTTGTACGGCAACTGGATTCCACGAAGGTTCCGAGAAGCTGTCATCAGAGAACGGGTTCGGAAACTGGGTATGAGCATTTGAATGCTCACCCGACCTTGCTGTCGGCCTCCGTTTATGTTCGTGATTTATTATCCTTAATTATTCGATTATTCCTTTATTTACATGCGAATATTGGTTGCCCTCAAGCAATGGATCGAGTTTTACAATAAGTCGAAGTTTGCACATTAATCTCATTTCATGCGTTTAGGTCTCAACAATTAACCAAAAATCGAAGTTGACAACCATACATTCCAAATATGCGGGGAGCAGGATTAAGGATTACAACAATTTCGCTTCAAACACAAGAGAAATATATTGAGAATAAACAATAATATACTGTAGACACCTAATTTCGGGATAACTGAGCATGGATGCGATAGAAAACTCCGGTGATGAGAAAATTAAGAATTAGTCTCGGTATGTTTGAGTTCGGAATCTCAAAGAGGCTTGATTGTGTTTCTAAAGTACGTTTAAGGA
>CATIWK010165897.1:0-16030 GCA_949634005.1 Mallotus japonicus
AAAAAATCTAATTTTGTATATTAGGAATTAAATCTTTATTTCATTTAGGAAGTTATTCCTTCCCTAATTAGTGTGTATAATTAGGTTTACCATATATAGGAATATTTGATGTATATATAAAGGATGTAACCTCTTTGTGAAGATATATGAAAAAGGAGATAATTCTTCTCTCAATTCTTTTCTCTATTGTTGACATGGTATCAGAGCAGACGATCCTAAGGCTCTAAAAACAATAACAATGGCAGAATTGACAGACCTTGTGGCGATAGGAGAGAAATCTTTCACTGCTTTTATAGATGACCTGATGATGAAAATGCAATAAGCATTGACCCAGACCATGCTCCCAGCAACTTCGAGTCCTGATAACCTTAGTACCTAGGTGGGTATCAAACTTGATGGCCAAAACTATGCCCACTGGTCTCAAGTAATGAAGATGTACATAGCGCGCAAAGACAAACTCGGATATATTCTCGATGACACTCCACAACCCGAGCCAACAGATCCAACCTTCCGGAAGTGGAGAACGGAGAATGCGGTTGTAAAAGGCTGGCTGATGAACCTATCTCTGATTGGTAACTTCATCCGATATACAACTGCCATACAAGTATGGGACTCTATCGCTATTACTTTTTTTAATGGATCTGACACTTTTCAGGTGTACGAGCTAAAAAGGCGGGTAGCTCGGATGAGACAAGATGGAGGATCCATCAAGACATACTATAATACTCTCCAAGGATTGTGGAGGGAGATAGATTTTCAGAGCCCAAATCCGATGAAGTGCTCGGAGGATATCCAAACCTATAATAACAACATACAAGAAGACAGGGTTTATACCTTCCTGGATGGGCTAGGTGACCGGCTAGATAAAGTCTGGAGTGATGTTCTGCAACTTCAACCATTTCTCATAGTTGAGCAAGCATATGCTCAGGTCCGACTAGAGGAAACCTGGCAAGTTATCATGCTAAGTGGAAACTCAGAGACTATTTCGAGTACCGCAATGATCTCTAAAGGGTACAGGGCTCCTCAAATGGGCTTACAAATGACCAAGGCTGGATCATCAGTCAGTGGAAAGAAGAAGGGCAAAGGAACTGAAGAAGGATGCACCTACTATGGAAATCCCAAACACACTCGAGAAACCTGTTTCAAAATACACGGGTATCCCAAGTGGTGGCTAGATCTAAAGAGGAATCGAGAACTAGATCCAAGCAAAAGTACCAGCTGAGCAGCTCTTGCTACAGAACGAACGACTGGTACCGAGTCCTTAGTACCGAGTATTGATGCTGTTGAAAACACACATTACTCCTTTAATGGTTCAGGTAACACAGGTTATGGTTTATTTTATTATGAACAAAGAGCTTCGAATGACTGGAGTATTGACTTTGGGGCAACCAACCACATAACATTTGACCCCAAAGACTTCGTGGAGGTTAATCAACCCAAACGAGCATGTATTAAAAATGCAAATGGGGTAAAATACCCAGTTACAGGAGTTGGAAAAGTAGCACTGTCCCTATCATTCTCTTTACCTAACACCTTACTTGTTCCTTCACTTTCCAACTAATTACTATCTATAGGCCAGGCTATTGAGGAATTAAATTGTTGTGCACTAATATATCCAAATTTCTGTTTATTTCAGGATATTCTCACAAAGGAGATTATTGGTCGTGGTACTAAAAGAGGGGGGGTTGTATTACATGGATGACTTTAGTCTAGAAAGAGCAAACATTGTGCACCAGACCAACAACAAAGGCCAATAGATTATATTATGACACCAAAGGTTGGGACATCCGTCAATAGGCTATATGAAGCATCTATTTCTGAGTATGTTATCCAAGTCAGATGAGTCAGAACTTAAATGTCAAACTTGTATTCTTTTAAAGAGTCATCATGTACCTTACCCAGCAAACTCAAATAAAAGATGCGTTCCTTTTGCTCTTATTCATTCTGATGTATGGGGACCCACTCCTTGCTTGGATAGTTCAGGCTTTAAATGGTTTATCACCTTTATTGATGATTGTACTCGAATGACTTGGTTGTATCTGATGAAACATAAACATAAAGTATTTAATATATTCCAATCTTTCCATGCCATGATTCGAACTCAATTCTCAGCCACCCTTCAAATACTACGATTAGATAATGGAGGAGAGTATGTCAACCACGAGTTCCAACAGTACTTCCGAGCTCATGGACTTCATCATGAAACCACATGCTCTCAAACACCACAATATAATGGGGTGGCAGAACGAAAAAATAGGCACATACTAGAAACAGCTCGAGCACTCTTGATTGCAGCTCATGCCCCCATACGGTATTAAACTGATGTTATATGTGCAGCGGTATATCTCCTGAATAGACTTTCATCCCGAGTCTTGGACTTCGACACTCCTCTCCAAACACTTACTAGTCATGTAAATCTTCCTTCAGTTCTCATACTGCCTCCCCGAGTGTTTGGCTCAGTGACCTATGTTCACCTTCCAAAGCTCAATGTATAAAACTAGATCCTTGTGCAGTCTGATGTGTTTTTTTAGGCTATAGAGCTCAAAAGAAGGGATACCGATGTTATGATCCAGTGACTCGGTGTCTCTATACCGCTATGGATGTAACATTTCTTGAATCAAAAATGTTCTTCTGCACCTTAGATACCTATTCTTTACTTCAGGTGGAGAGAATGAATGAAGATCAGAATTAGGTAATAGAAAATTGGATGAATTGAGGTTCAGAGGGAACGGGTGTCAAGCATATAAGAGACTTGGAACACATTGTCGAGCATGATAAATACTCGAAAGGGCAAAGAAGCTCAGAAGGATACACCGAGCATGAACGTGAGATAGACTCGGAACATATTACTGAGCAAGGAAGAGACTCTGACCTTATTATAGAGATTATTTCCCAACATGGCAGAAGCTCAGAACTTACTGCCGAGCATGAAACTGCAGAAGGGACCCCCCTCCTCACAGAGTACACAACTTATCTTCTGAGAATACTCCTAAGGTACATACTCTAAACCCCTCTTCTTTACATAATATCGATGACTCTGTTAGCCATAAATTACCTTTCAAACACAACCGAGGAAAGCCACCAAACAGATACTCACCCGACCAATAATCTAAAGGGGGAAGATATCGAATTGCTCATTATATATCCACTTGGAGACTTTCTCAGCCCTTAAAGGCTTTTGCACATAAACTGTCTGCCTAGTATATTCCCCATATAGTGGAGGAGGCATTGAAAGATCCTCAGTGGACTCAGGCCATAATGGATGAAATGACAACTCTACAAAAGAACCGGACCTGGACACTAGTTCAATTACCTAAGGGAAAAAGAACAGTGAGTTGTAAATGGGTATTCTCCATCAAACACAAGGTAGATGGATCAGTAGAGAGATATAAGGCTAGGCTTATGGCAAAGGGGTATACTCAGACTCATGGTATTGATTACCAAAAGACATTCTCCCCTATTGCAAAATTAAACACTGTAAGATTCTTGCTATCCCTTGTTGCAAATTCGGATTGGCCTCTTCATCAATTTGATATGAAGAATGCATTCTTGCATGGGGACCTTGAGGAGGAAGTTTACATGGATACACCACCAAGCTTCGAGATCTTATCTAGCTTGTGTGTGCAAATTACAGAAAGCTCTATATGGTTTGAAGTAGTCCCCTCGAGCTTGGTTGGGTTGGTTTAACTCAGCAATGAGGAAGCATGGATTCAGACAAAGTAACTCAGATCATACCTTGTTTCTGAAACATCGAGATGGGAAAATAACAGCTCTAATTATCTATGTCGATGATATGATAATTACTGGGAATGATGAGGATGAGATGGCAAATCTATAAAAGTACTTAGCAAACGAATTTGAGATGAAAAATCTTGGGGGACTGAAATATTTCTTGGGTATTGAAGTTTCTCGGTCAAACCAAGGCATATTTCTATCTCAAAGGAAATATATCCTTAATCTACTAGCTGAAATCGAAATGCTTGAGTGTAAGCCAGCTGATACACCTATTACTCAGAATGATAAGCTGAGTATTCATGACAACCAGATTCCGACAAACAAAGTCCAGTATCAGCGATTGGTGGGCAAGTTGATCTACTTATCTCACACAAGGCCAGACATAGCGTATGCTGTAAGTCTTGTAAGTCAGTTCATGCATAATCCGAGCAAAGATCATATGAATGCAGTAATCCGGGTATTACATTATTTAAAGTCATCACCCAGAGGGCTCATATTTAGAAAACACAACCACCTAAAGGTTAAGGGATACATGGATGCTGACTAGGCAGGAAGCTCGGATAGGAAGTCAACATCTGGATATTTTACTTTTGTGGGTGGGAACCTCGTTACTTGGAAGAGTAAAAAGTAGAAGGTAGTTGTTTTATCCAGTGCAGAAGCCGAGTTCCAAGGCATATCGAAGGGCCTATGTGAACTTCTTTGGTTAAGAAGTTTACTCAGTGAAATTAGGTATATCCAGAGATTGAAATGAACTTGTACTGTGATAATCAGGTTGCCATACAGATTGCTCATAAATCCGGTTCAGCATGATCGAACTAAACATATGGAGATAGATAGACACTTTATTAAAGAAAAACTTGAAGCTAAGATAATCAAATTTCCATTTGTAAAGTCCGAAGATCAGTTAGCATATGTCCTTACAAAAGCTGTCTCAAGCCGAGTATTCTATGAATCGCTGAGCAAGTTAGCCATTAGTGATATCTATGCACCAACTTGAGGGGGAGTGTTGGAATGTGAACAAAATAAAGTCAAAGATCTGATTTTGCATATTAGGAATTAAATATTTATTTCATTTAGGAAGTTATTCTATCCCTAATTAGTGTGTATAATTAGGTTTACCATATATAGGAATATTTGATGTATAAATAAAGGATGTAACCTCTTTGTGAAGATATATGAAAGAGGAGATAATTCTTCTCTTAATTCTCTTCTCTATTATTGACATAGAGGAGGAGATTAATCTTTGCAAGAATGTTACAGAAGTTTTGCTGAATGTTGTAAAACATGGCTTGTCCAAGCTAAAGGAACAAGAACAGGCAAGGAAAATAATGCAACAGGAAAGAAATCCAATTACCAAGAAACATGGGAAAGAGAATAATATGAACTTTGAAAGTGCTTATAGTTGTGTCTCCAAAAGAAAATATCCAGGCGACATTCACAAGATGATGATCAAGAATGAAATGAGAAATATGAGTATCAAAAGAGACAAAGGATTTGGTATAAAGGGAATCTTTATCAAGATTGGGATGTCAAACACCAAGATGATGATCAAGAACAGACTAAGAAATTTGAGTATCAAAAGAGAAGAAAGATTTGGTATTAAGGGAATCTTTATCAAGATTGGAATGTGAAACACCAAGATGATGATCAAGAATGGACTGAGAAATTTGTGTATCAAAAGAGAAGAAAGATTTGATACAGAGGGAATGTTTATCAAGAATGGGATGTGAAAATTGAGAATCAAGAAACAAGAAAGGTATGGTGTATAATAAACATGCCAAT
The DNA here is from genome assembly GCA_949634005.1 of Mallotus japonicus. Classification (NCBI taxonomy): domain Eukaryota; kingdom Viridiplantae; phylum Streptophyta; class Magnoliopsida; order Malpighiales; family Euphorbiaceae; genus Mallotus; species Mallotus japonicus. Next base: position 5,518 of record CATIWK010165897.1, read on the forward strand.
TCATGAATGTATATATCCATGCAATGTCTAGCTACTAAATGAAGAGTGGAATGCAAAATTTTTGGACTATCAAAAGAGGAAGACAAAGGAGGAGAAGAACAGAGAAAAGAGAATGCTCACTGGGAAAAGACTCGTCGGTTTCTTCTTCTGGTTCTTCTCCATACTCACCACTAGAATCAAAACTATCTCAAGAATTTAAGACGATGATGAAAAAGGGGAAAAAATTTTTCGACAACTAATTTATGGTACCAACTTGAAAATATTAATACGAGTACTTAAGTAGTAACTACTTTCTAAAGGTATGTTGAAGTGTAAAATTTGAATACTATGTCATTAATTTGAAGATTACAACATATTGTACAGTCCATCAATATTTAGATCATATGACCTCGTATTAAAAAAAATTTAATTTCACCTATCAATTGTTGGTTCTTGCCGCCGGCCCGCATAGGGAGGGATGGCAAGCCATCCCGTCCACGGGGCTGGCATAATGAAGAGGGGGGAGGTTCGATTCCCCCCACCCCCCTCCCCTCTCATGACCCAAAAAAAAAAAAAAATTGTTGGTTCCTGCCCAATTTATTAATTGGTTGATTTTGTTAAATTTTTTTTATAATTTTTGTATTTAGAAAGAATAAACATATTCATATATTAATTAATTTTAAAAAATTGATAATAATGAGATTCTAATTTTACATTTCACATTATTAATTTTGTAAAAAAAATTAACTATTAAACTACTTTTTGTTGGTATTTAAATTCATTAATTAAATATAATAAACTCAAAAGTTAAATATAATAAGTTAGGATTGTAGAATTTTTTTAAAAAAATTTTGTTTTTAATTATTGTTTAATTTGATATCAAAATAAGATCGATTAATTAATTTAATAAAATTTATAGTATTAATTTTTACATTTAACCTTTTTTTTAACCCAAATAAATAAATATATTAAGTGTATATATATATATATATATATATATATATATATATATATATATATATATATATATATATATATAATGATTAAAATAATAAAAATTTTATTAAATTACCTATTTTTTAACAACACTAGCGATTTATGTTAGTAGTAAAGATACACGTCAGGCTTTGTTAGGAATTAATAAATTTATAACTCTTTTTAAAGAGAAAGTGATCTATAACTTGGAGTAGAAGCGAGGAAAAAAGGATAAGCCTAGTTTTGTGATTGCGAGACACAAGAAATAAAATAGAATTGGGGACAACCACATTTGGCAGACCTAAAGAATAAACAATAGAGTAAAATGAGTTTTCTGAGACGTGTCTAGAGTGGTAAATATACAATATAACGAATGTAAATATAATGCTATTTTTTTTTTTTTGAACAACTAAATGCATTAAGAAACAGAATAAATATAATGCTATTACATCAAATAAAGGTGATCACTCAACTGATTGATGATAAAATATTGGGAAAAGTACATAAACCCCCTTAAGGGTTTACCCTAATCTCAATTAACCCCATAATATTTTTCAAGGTTCAAATAAACCCATATCATTACTAAATTGACACAAAACCACCCTCCAATAGACATCGTTAATAGGATAGTTTAATAGCAGTTAAAAATTGCTCATATGGTGTATGGGGCCCACCAACTTGTACATGTAGACAAAGTAAATAAAAAAAATTATCAATTGAACGTGAAATCCTTAGGGATCACGAAGCTCCCAAACTGCGAAAATCCCCTTTTTCCCCAAATTGAGAAGAACCCTAAATTTGCTTCAATCAAATTGAAACATCCTGAATAACCAACACTTGATCGAAATACAGAAATGGCTTCTTCATCATCTTCGACAGCAAGATCTTCTAGGTGTAGTTTAATGGAGTATGACTATCCTGAACCAGCAAAATATTGCCATTGCAGAATAAGAGGGTGTAGGCTAAAGGCTCCTCAATGGACCTCATGGACTGAAAAAATTATGGCCATAGATTCTACAGTTGTCGTTATCATGAGGTAAGTAATTTTTCAAAATTTTATTCTATATTTCTGCTTGTTAATTGTTTGGGTGACAATCAGTTGGGAAAAAATGCAAAAAGGACAGTGGCTCTAATGCATGTTGCAATTATTTTGAATGGCATGATATTCCAATGAATGAAAGGGCTAAGGAGGTGTTGAATGACTTGAAGAAACAGAGGGATGAACTACTGGTTGAAAACATGAATTTATAAATGATGAAGATCGAAACTGTGATTGTTGATAATAAAGTTGCGAAAATTTTGTGTGAGTTAAGAAAATTTAAGAAAGCTTATATGGATGAGCATTCACAAATTCAAATTGCCCAAAAGAGGATGAAACTGGCATATGTGGTTGCTGTGCCATCGTGGATTTTATTGTTGTATATATTAATAAGTAGTTAGGCAATTATGGTTTTATATTAATGGACTCAATCATTTGTATTAGCTTAGTAAGATGCTATTTTGTTTTTGGTAAGGGATGCTAAGTAATGAAAGTTGTGATGATTAGTAATGCAACTTGATTTTGGTAAGTGCTATACTCAGACACTCATTTTGCTCTGTAATGAAAGTTATGTAATGTTATGCTGAGTTATGAAAGCTATGTAATGTTATGATACAATCAGCTTCTGAGATATAACTATGATGCTTTTGGATAGCAATTTATTTTTGTAAATAAATTTCTACCAAGCATGGAAAAGTAATGAAAAATAATGAGAAAAGGAGATAGAGACATAGTTAATATTGTAAAATATAAGTTTTCTTTGTGCATATTGCACTATGCACGTATCTCTGAAAAGAGTTTCAGTTCCAGGGGTAAAATACAAAAATGAAAAAAAGCTTCATGCAGGATAGGTGCATATATTCCCAGCAAGAAATACATCGTTTGCCTTATACACAAAAATAGTATCAGCAAAAAATACATCATTTGCACCCGTAACACAACCAATTCAAACAAAAAATTATCCATTGAGCATCAATTTCCAAAAATATTTGGTTGATTGTCAACTTCTTTCTAGTCTCCATTTGCTGCCTTTTCCTAATCAGGTGATCCCTTTACTCTTATACCTGTGTTAAAGTTATTGAAGGGCCTCCATTCCAATGTAAACTTGGAACTATAAAAGGCAAATTTGTGGCATAATCTTTCTTACACAATGTGGTACATGAGAACGACTTTTACTTCTCCTCAAGTGTCTCTCATTAGGAATAGGAAATCTTAAATTAGGATTAACTTCATGCGAAACACTTCCATCTTAAGATCCTGCTGTAATTACCCTCTCCATTGCCAATCCAGGCTGAAATAATACAAAAATCATATCAGTGAGCTCCATACCACTTAAATTCAGCATCAACTTCATCATAACACAAAAAGAATGAATTACACTCAAAACTGAAATCATTAAATTCTTAACTCTTACATTAAAAATTGTTCTTCCAGTTATGACATCAACATAGCAGTCATGTCCTCTAGGTGGATTTGTATTTCGTCTTATTGTGTTGTTGTCTCATTGACTCTGCCTTTGCTTTTCAGTTCTTGTACGGGTGGTGGCATTATTTTGTTGACAAGAGCCCTCAGTTGCTGGCTGACTTCCTTAAGTCTATTGCAATATTCTAGATCAGATCACAAATTTTCAAAAAATTAATTCATTAAAAAAATAATTATTCTAACTATCTCACTTCATTCATTCTAACACTGTTGTTTACTTTTGCCTCTAATTTGTAGTGCCTACTCTGGTAGTGGCATTAGTTTATTGAGATGACGAGCCCTCATTTGGATTTGCAGTTTGACTACCATGAACCTATTTTAATATAGGTTGTTGAGTTAAGAAATCCTTACAATCAAAAGCCAAATAAGATTAATGTCTCACATGATTTCCCTAATTTGGGCACCTTAGTCTGTTATGTCCTTGTTAATTACAAATTCCACATTTTTTTATTTAACCTTTCCTTGACAGTTGTCCAATAGTTCGAGTTGGCTTATTTACTCTCCTAATCCTCTTCCTTCGTGGTCTACTAGCCAGCTTAGTCACAGTTGGTGGCTCAATAGGCTGAAACTCATCACATTTCATAAATTTCTTGCCTCCAACAAGTTATAAAAGATACTCATATGCTGCCTTGTACTTAGATTTGTGATACCATTTATAGATATAAGATACAAGATCAACTTTGAGGTAACCTAGTGCTCGAATTGCATGGGAGCATGGGATGCCAGTGAGCTCCCATGCTCTACATGTGCACAAGTTTTTATCAATGTAGATAGTGTGCTTGTCTTCACCCTCTCCAATTTCAAATCCCACATCCCCATTAAAACCACTTGGCATCCTAAAGCATTCTCTCTATTATCTTGAAACTTTTCCATACAACTAAGACTCCATTCATTCACCTATTTTGAACATAAAGTTTTTATTCTCTGTAATCTTGTGTATAGTTTGAAGCCTGATGTCATCAAGGATAGGCTTGATCCTTGCATCCTTAATCCACGTATTAAAGCATTCAGAAATATTTTTGTCAACTATGTAGGATTTGCACAAGCTACTAAAATAAGCCCTACACCAACTGTGTAGAGGGTATTTTAGGAGATCCTCTGCTACCTTCTTATTAACACTGCCTAGTTTCTCTAGATTGCCTTGGAATTCTTCAAGATATATGCTCTATGCATATATCTAGAAATGCTTCTTAAATTCCCCTCCTCCCCATTTTTTGACCAATTGGAGTACACATGCACACCACTTATGTTTGGCTTGAGGAATCACTCTATTAATAGCATCTATTAAACCCTTGCAATAAAATAATGTACTTAGAAATCAGATAAGACCAGTAATGCACTATCACATCTAAATAGAATGCAACTATAAAAATTTAGAAATAAGAACAATTTAATAAAAGAAATTAGTACCTTTTGCATATCAGATATAATAGTAAGTGTTGAATCATCTTATAGATCTAGTTCCTTTGACAGCCACTCCAAGAACCACAATCAATTCACCTTGTTTTCTTTACTTACTACTACCCATGCAATTGGGCACATTTGATCATTTGCATCCAACCCAATTGCAGCTAATAATTGGCCTTTGCATACCCCCTTCAAGAAACAACCATCAACACCTATTAAGGGTCTACAACCAGCTTTCCAACCTTTCTTTAAGGCATCAAAACAAACAAACATATGCCTGAAAACTTTTTTCCCCTCTTTTATACTATCTTTGCATAAGTCAATCTATGCAATGGTACTAGGGTTCATTCTTTTTAAAGCATAAGCATGTGCTTCTAGAGAGACATCACTTGGTTTAAAGTATCGAGAGTGACTAGGAGAAGCCCTAAGATATGGACCATAATCCCATGCAGAAGCCATATTAGCATCATTAGCTTTATCACAATCACCTTCCATATGATCAAGCAAACCATATACATAACAAAAATCTAGGAGTTTTTCATATTTGAAAGGCAGCCAAGCTTTCCATCTTGACTCATCTAATACTATAGTGCCCCATTTAAGAGGAGACAAAACATTAACCACCACAAGAATTGGAACAAATCGCCCACATAATCCATCCCCACTACGATCAACATCCAAAATAGGACCTACTTTTTAAACTACATTTTCAACAGAAGCCTTATCCCTGCGGCATAAAGGCATATTATAAACACAAATCCAAAATGGCACAGAATCTACCTACAAATTTTCTAGGTTAACTCCTCTAGATATTGTTAGTGATATGCACTAGGTCAATCATTTATGACTATGTATTGACTTTATCATTTTATTAATAAAAAGGCATTTCCATTATCATTTCTTCTTATGATAACTAAATGAATAGTTAATTCTTTCTAAGGTCATCAAGTATGTGACTTGATAGTAAAACCCTTAGATTAAAATATAAGTTCTATTTAGATTATCCCTAGCCATTTATTTATTGTATAAATATTAATGAATTAAGGCTAGTATGATGTTGACTGATGATTATGTTTTACTAATCATGAATATAAGATATTAAGTCAACTCATAGGTACATGTTGAGAAATCATGTACTAGATTGACCCACTATGAGAATACTACATAGATTATTGTCATAAGTATTTCTCATTACAGTAATATTGTTTTAGTCCTTTGACCTTGAAATCACCATGGATTTCTGCTTAACTATTTTATGTTTTGACACATTCTAACATTGTCTTTAACCGGATGATTAAATAGAATGTTGTTGGATATGAAATGAGTTATGTGAGGAATGTGAGTGATTGAGAAGGAATTTATCCCTCATTAATATGAGTAAAATATCTATGGGCCCCTTGATAAGATAGACTGAAGGAAAATGCATGGCCATGCTGAAAAGAATTGATAAAGAGTTATCATTCTCAGTCTACCTGGAATCAAGTCATAATATTATTGAACTGTATAAGGATGACAATTTATGCCTTATGTTCAATTAAGATATCATGTAATAAAGGGACTATAATGTTCACTGTTATAAGGTTATATCGGATTATCGATCTTCACATAACTTAGGTAGTCATAATGTCTTGCTAGAGACCAATTATGATTTGTAGGCCTAAATAGGGATTTAGGCCCACTGCCAACGTTATGTGAACCTATAAGGTCATACACTTAGAACAGACCCAAAACGAACATGGGTTTATTAAGCCCAGTTAAACTCTTTGGAGATATATATATATATATATATATACATATATTTATTTATTTATGATAATTGTTATCTAAATAAATAATAAATATATTTCTTATTTGGTGTTTTAAATTTTTTGATGCTATTTTGATTTTTTATTTTTAAATTATTTTTTTGCTTTTATTTTCCCTTTGGACGTCATTCACCTCATGGAGTATGTTGTTGTATATTATAAAGATACTACAGTTGTTGTTTCAGGTGTGAATTAATTATATGTCCTTTTTTCGAATGAGAGCAAATTTAGTTTTTTTTTAAAAAAAATGAAATATTTACTATGTTGTTGGCATCGATCTTTTATTGTATATTTTTTAAGCTGGTTTTGAAATTTCAGTTTAGTTTGATAAAAAACTCGATAAAGTTATTTTATTAAAGCACAATTATATCAAACAGTTAGGATGAGTATATTCAAGAGTATGATTCTGTTTTATTAGTAATTATATTTATAATAACTTTTAAATTGAGTGTTTTTAAAGGGGGAAAATATTTGATATGATGTTGGTATTTATTTTATGTTATTTTAGCTTAGTTTTAAATTTTGAGTCCTGTTTATTAACAATATGATTTAATTAACATGTATGAATGAATTTATAATAAACTTATAAATTGATAAAAATAACAGATGATGTATATTATTTTTTATTTTTTCTTTTAAAAAATTTGCTGGGTGTATATGATGTTGTGTTTTGAATTACTTTTAATTTTACATTTAATCATTTATTTGGGGGAAAAAATATTTTTGATGACTAACTTTGTTCATATAGAATTAGTGTTTGCTTTTAGTTTGTTGTTGTTGCATTATTTATTGTTTTTTTTGTAATGTTCTGTGTTCAAAGTTTCATTTTTATAATAGGTTTAGCTATGTGCTTTTTTAGGTTTTTTGTGTGGACATCTTTTTGGGTTGTAGAGTCCAATTATTTGGAATGGGTTTTTTTAATATCTAGACATCATCAGGTTTTTTATTTGTGATTTAATGGGCCTTTTAGGTAATTAAAGTATTTTTTTTTTCTTATGAACCAATTCTATTTGGTTGTTAATGGGCCTGTAAAGAAATTTGTTGAATTAATTTTTGTTTTTGGTTGTTGTGATCTAATAATCAAAGTATTAGTTAACTAGTAGTGTTTTATCTTTTTTATTGCCTTTAAAATTAAGTTTCATTTAATGCTCTGATCAAAGCTATTTACTGAATCTGTCAGAATATATTTGCTGCAATAACTATGTAGATTTTTCCCAATGAATAATATTTTTTAAATGATTTTTTTTTGGGTTGATTAGATTTATGCTTTAAAAAAATGTGATGATGTGACATATGTTTAGTGTATCAATATTGTTTTATGAAAGGATAGTTACATTATTTTAATATTAAAATACTATTTATTCTGATGTCATCTAATCATTTTTCATTGTGACATGTAAAACTTAAATATTATTATCATCTTATTAGATTTTCTACATCTGTCATATATACTGTTGCATTAAATGCAACATTTAATTGTGATTACTCTAATATTTTTTCTCTTTTGCCCCTATATAATTAGGAGTAATTGGCTACTATTTTACTTTATGTTTTTGCTATAAATAATGGCCATCGCCATAAATGATATCCAATCTTTTCCTTCTTTATAATCATTAAGTTAGTACAATTACTATATTTTGGTGATCTTAAATTCTATTAAATGTTTTTTCTATTTTCTCCAGTATTTATGGTGATCTTGACACAAAGTTGTTTCTGTTTACTATGCATTTAATATTATATTCTTTCTTGACTTTAATAAATGATTTGCTTTGTTGTTCAACAGTTTTTAATGTGTATGTTTTGGGTTGTCTTCAACTCATTTCTTTGTTCAGTGTTTGTATACTTTAAACAGTTATATTATGTCCGTTGTACTGTTATTGCATTTTGATTTTTTATTGTGTTTGTTTTTAATGTTATTAATTTGTTGTTCTCTTTGATGTTGTGTGGCTTTTTTTTGGGGGGAAAAAAGAAATAAATGATATACTATTTATTTTAGTTGTTCTTCTTGATGTTGTGTGCCTCTTTTTTTTAAAAAAAATAGATCATTTTTAGTTGTTTAGTTTTAACAAGAACAATTATTTTAAAAAACAGCTTTTAAATGTTATTTCATTTTTTATTTACCATTTTGTTCATTTATTTTTTTCTTCTGGGCTTGAAAGATCAAGCTAAGCTTATATTTGTAGCTAGGTCCTGGTCTTTTTTAATACACACACACATACACAGGGACATAAATAGCTGTATTGTTTTTCCATTGTTATTGATGTTCTTTTATTTTTCCATTTTTTATGTGTGGATTTGTTGGTGATTATTTTGGCTATTGTGAATATATTATGATCTTATAATTTTTTTTTTATTCTACTAAAGCCCATTTACATGTCACATAATGTGGGCTTACATTCCTTTGATATATTATGTAATATGTTTCTATTTAAAGTACTATAAACATTAATTGTTTTGTTAAGTAATGTTTCTATGAAATTTTTCTTGACAAAAAAAATTGTTTATAATGTATTTGTTAATTGTCATATTGACTTGGGTTTAATATTTCTAATAATAGGAATGACCATTATTATGCTACCAATTGTACCTATCCTTAAATCAATATTACAGCAGTTAGGACTCCCACATGCTACTTTTGATGAGCAACACAATAAAGGACCTGTTTATACATGTACTGTATACTATCCATATGAAGATAGTAGTGGAAATAAATATGTATCATATATTATTGGAATTAGCTCAGAGACAATGGAAGAGACAAAAAACTCTATAAGTATAAGTACACTGGATTATCTAAAATCTATGTATGATGTGGAAATAGCTGATTATAATCACAAAAAATTAACTTTGCTGAAATTGAATTGTAACAATGATGAAATGCAAGCTCTTCGAACTGTCTATAATCATGTGTCGGGGCAGTATGTCACACTAATAAGGAAATACCGAAAATTGACCAAGGCTTTAAAGAAAATTAAGACTTCTTTAATTTTTGTTAACTACTTAATGTAATCACCTATCTTTTTTTTTTATGGTTGGGTAGGAAGTTGTGTGCGCTGTGGGTGTCATAAAATTGACTTTTTTTTGCTTTGTATATTTGTAAACTTCCTACCTATTGTATGAAAGCTGTTTACTTAATATAAGCATCATTATTTCTGTTTTATATTTGGTTTTTTTTTATTTCAATTATTTTTTTATTTAAATGCTTTTAGAATATTTTGCACTTTTTATTCTCTTTCTTTGAAAAAAAAAAGAAGTGATAACTTGATTCCGGACCTCCGAGTCCTGCGGGTCAAGCAACCAATAAAGAAGCAAGGTGAAATGTGGGGTTTTCCCCACAAACCCTCTGATGCCTAAGTCAGAATGGTTCAAGAGAGAATCTAGAGAGATAAAAAGAGCTAAAAGAATAGAGTAGAATAGAATAATTAATATAAAGGAAGGGAAAGAGTATTTATAGAGGATGAGATACTCAAACCTGAGAGGAGTAGGACTCCTTCTCCTAATAGGATATGTCTCTATCTAGATTAGTTGCTTCCTGATCTGGGAGTCTTCCTAATGAGGGACTCCTTTTCCTTTTGGAATTTGGACTTCTTGTGCTGCAAGTTACTATTATTTAGGAAGTTATTTATTAATTAGAATAGGAATATACCTGTAGGGTATCAAAAGTCCCCCCCCTCCCCCCCCCCCCCCCCAAAAGTCTATTCTGATATTTATGTCCGAGTGTTCTTGATGTCAAAGGTTCGGAGCATTATGAGTGTTGAAGGATGACCTGAGGTGGCCAGCCTCAGTCATTAAATATTTGGGATGCTCGGTACTGAGACTTGGAGTG
>CATIWK010165899.1:0-11930 GCA_949634005.1 Mallotus japonicus
TTGTGATTATTACACTAAAATGTATATACAATCTTCCTAAATTGATTAATATATTATATATGTTGAATATCCTATATGCATTATTGAGTATTAATTTGTTTTAAAATCATAGGCATTTTATTCCAATTATTTAGTTAATTATAGGAAAACTGTGCAAATAATTACCATAATCAAAATGTATTAATGATTCTCCTCATGAATAAAACATACAAAGTTTGTCATAAGCTTGCAAATTAACATTATAATCCAGGAATTATGTGATCCTAGATAAAAAATATTGATTAATTATGTGATCCTAGACCAAAAATATATATATATACTACTTTCATATATAATTTTTCAATCTTGTAATAGGTAAAATTAAAAGGGTATAATATCGTTGTCTTCAAAATAGGAAAACAAAAAAGAGGTAAATAAAAATTTGAACTTTGGAGCATGATTAAATTGCAAATATATAACATCAATTTGCGCAATAACTTTAATTGATTTGTATATATCTTCTAAGTCAGCCAAAATATTATATAAACTATATTTTTGATATTAAAATAATATATTATTTTAATATCAAAAATATAATTGGTAGAATATATATATATATATAAGAGATAAACATTCCATTTTAAAAAGATATATCTATTATTATCTTATGTAAATATTTAAACATTCTCAATATGGAGTAGGTCATATAATGAAGGGTTGAGATTAAAACAATTAAAAATTAATGGTTATGATTGTGTGACATGGTGTCATGATGACACTATATAAGGTCCCCACTCTATATATTATATATATCTATATCAATATCTATTAATATCTATGATATTATATAATTATTATTACTATATATATTAGTTATATATATATAGTGTGAAATATCATCCCCAGCAGTACATCATAGACCAGAACCATGATATGCGTACCCGGGGATCGAACCCATGACCTCTTGGTCATGGGTGCCTCACCTTTGCCAATTGGGCTAAGGCTCATTGACTTTTTTTAGTAAAATTATCAATTATTAGAATAATTGATATTTTAATTATTGGTCATAACTAAATATAAACTTTTGCTACAGTATATATATAAATGAAATAAAAATTTGAAAAGTAATGATTTAATTTAAATAAGATTAATCCTTTTGTATTTATATCTGAAATATATACTAATGATCATAATTAAATAAAAAAATATTTTAATTATTTTTAATTTTATTTATATAAATATATATATATATATATTAATCTAAGGAAAATCTGATTTTCATAGTAGAGCTGTAAATGTATCAAAAATTATCATCTTGTAACAACTTTTTGCACATGACATGTACGAACAATATACATGCATGGAAGGAGGAGTACTTACATTGGAAGATTGAAAAGTAGGCCCTTAGTTATATAACAAATGTTATATTTACCTACTAGTATGATGAACATTATTTTAGCCCTAAGTTTTTATTTAAATTTTATAATAAAGATAAAACTTTCCTTTAGCCTTTTTTTTTTTTAATTATGTCTTAATTTCTCAATTACTTTTAAGTCGTAAATTTTTTTTGTGTGAACCACCGGTATTCAGAGCCTATTGAACTGTGACTAATTCAATTTGACCCGAGTAGAATCATAAAGATAGCAAATGTCTTCTAACAACTATTTAACGTGACTGCATATACTATAACTCGAATCCGATACCTAAACGAGAACAGTTTCTTACAAGCTAATTTCAACAATTGTTAGTTTTAAGTTGTAAAATTAACATTGTATATAAACATGATTATTTTTCTATATATTACTTTTTATGTGCATATGAATGTTCGTAATTAACATCAAAATTACACATTGGCCTTTGCCTATTCTTTAAGTAAGCATATAACGACAACTATGCATTTTTTTAATTTCAAAAGATTTTCAAAAAAAAAAATTGTAATATTTCTACTAATATATATATATATATATTCTTTTTTGTTATTGGAGAGGGAGGGGGATGGGGGAATTTGAACCCTCCCCTTTTACAAGGGGTGTCAAGCCTCTACCATTAGACTAGTGTGAGGTTGGCTTCTACTAAATCATATAGTTAATAATGGAGTGATTTAATAAAACCTTTCAATTTAACAAAATTTGAATAAATGTTTCTTTGGATGCCTTAAATTTTTGCTATTAGTTAGTGTAGCAATACTGGAAGGAGATCGAAGTAATAGTACAGGTGAAAGTAAAACTAGGCAAATATATATATATACATATAGGTCCACCAAACACTGAGTAAAGATTTTGTATGAACATTTTTATAATAATAGCCACAAACAGACCAATTCTTCATTTGCTGTCAGCAGGAGGATACTATTTTATTATCACCAAAAATAGAAGAAAATGGTGTCTGTTTTCATTTTTTATTTTTATTATTATTTTTTTATTAGAAGACACATGCATACTATCATTCTAGCTAGCAAACGGAATTCTTCTTTAGTAGCGACGTAAAAAAAAATTTTTAAGGATAAAAATTTTATTTAATAGCTATATATAATAAATAATTGTTGAAATCAGCTGCTAGAAATTATTATCATTCAAGCGATATTTCATATTTGAATATTATGTTTACAATCATACCCAAATTATGATTGTACAGTTTGAATTAATATCATAAATTATACATTTTGAATTCTGTAATCGTCAATTTAAAAGAGGATAACTGTCCTTTATTGTACATTCCCATAATATTTTAGACGAATCATACCCAAATTATGCTCTTAATCCTATCCTTATTAATTATCTTTAATTTTTAATTCTATTATATAAGCATAACTTAATCTTGATTGACAGCTAATTGATAAGTGCAGCTAATAAAGTATTTAACATAGCTCAAAATATACACATAGACACCGTCAATTGCGTATATGAAGTATCTTTGCTTTGCTATTTTTATTGACATGTGTCGAGTTTTTTTTTTTTCCTTTTTCCAACTTATAAATTAAAAACCAATAGTGTTTTAAAAAAAATCAGTTACACACTAATACAATGTATGTTGATTATGTTTAATAATGAACTGATGTTGATTCTCTTTATGATGAAAAATTGTCAAGTCCTTATAATGATAGTTCCATTTAACTTAAATCTTTTGATTAATTAATCAATAATACTCATATACAGACAACAAAGGTCACGTAAAGCAAGAATACAAATTTTAAGATTAATTAAGAATATATTTTTGTATAATGTAAGGATAAATAGTTTATTGTTTGTAAAGAAAATGACACAAAGCCTATATAGAGAGGAACATTTGTGGGTCAGATTAGGAGACAAATCATACGGCCATTGACAAGATTGAGGAGTTGTTCATATGTACACAGCGAATAAAAATAAAATTCATGTTTGGTGATTGACAAATAAATCTGTCTATTTCCCCACCATGAAAAGAGTTGGCAAATAATTATCTTATAACTATTGTATTGATTAATAGTGTAGTGGGTAATTTGCATTTTCAAATCAATAGCTGTTGGCTTGTAATTTTAGGAACGAAACTTCCTAATTCATTTCCATTTGCATACTAAATACAAGTCCATACAAGCTAATACATATGTAATCATTTAGACAATTGTTTTTAATGCATAATTGAAGAAATTTTAGATCTATTAATTATTATCTAATCCACTTATAAAATAGCCATTGAACTTTGATAGACAGCTCTCAAAGATATATGAAGAACTAACCCATCCTATTGCCATCCTAATAGAGTTGGATTGCATTATGTTAAAAAAAAAAAAAATCAACCACTAAAAATTATACAATTAGATTATTCAACAATCATCAATATCCACATAAAGGCGAATGAATTAAAAAATTTAACTTGAAGGAACATTAAAATTAGATTTCAAATTTTCATTTAAACATATCAAATAAAAATTTAATTTTTTGGAAATATTTGATAAAAGTTTGTATTTATTTTTTATAAACATTCAATCAAACTTATTAAATGGGTTAATGGGGAAAATCAAGGGACCAAATTTTGCAAAATAAAGTTGACGTTGTATCATTTTCGGGTTAATTAACAAGACTGGAAAATTCTAATTCTAACAACAAAGTTAATCCGTGAAATGCAAGGATAATGAATTATGATGGGTTGATTTAGCTAAAGTGAACTTCATGCATAAATCAATTCAATTAGATGGATCAACTTAATTTTAATTGCTTTTGTATTTTGAAAGTGAAGTAGAATAGCAACTAAACATTCGCCCAAAAAAAAAAAAAAAGAATAGCAACTAAACAGTTGAAAAATAGTACACCGCAATTAAACCAATTAGTCAGTTCCAAGAAATGTTAATAATGAATTAAGAAGCCAAAACATTAATTAATGCTAGAAAAAAAAAATGGAAATTGGGCAACTTCATCCATTTTGTTTTTGTTGTGTGTTCTTTGGGTTAGTTCAAAGGCTTTGTCGCTATAGGGTTTTTTTTTTTTGGTTGGGGGTTATAAAATAAATTAAATGATAATCCCTCCGTCTCATAATATTTGACAAATTTTTCTTTTATAGACGTCTCAAAACTTTATTCACTTTCCATTTTAGAATGGAAGTTGATTAAATAAATGTTTATAACATCCTTATTAATTACATTGATAATACCATTAATTTTGACTTTGAATACATATGTTTAATAAATATGGTGAAGTTCCAATGTAATTTTATTTGAATATATTACTCATCAATTTTTTTTTTTAAACTATCAATCTCTTCTTCTCTAAAATTAAACAATGAAAAATCAAAATTCCAAATCTCTCAATACCCCAAATATGAAATTAGAAAATAAGACTAAAAACATGCCAATAATCAAATTAATATTTATGCTAAGATTAAGCATAATTTCTCTATTTTGGCGGGATTGTTATGGGTTTTTTTAAAATAGAGTAATTTTTTTCTTGTCAAATATTAGTGCAAAACCATTTTTTGGAGGTATTTTTTAATTTTTTTGTTACTAAAGTGACTTTTAATACAATAGTATTTAAATACTAATGCAAGATAATTTTATTAAGTAGGAGTATTAAATACTAGTGCAAAACCATTTTTTGTCAAATAATAGTGCAAAATCATTTTTTGGCAGCATTTTTCAAATTTTTTGTTACTAAAGTGATGTTTAATATGGTAATATTTGAATACTAATGTAAGATAATTTTATTAAGTATGAGTATTAAAATTGATGGTATTTTTTTAAATTATTAATTCACTATAAATTTTGATCTTATCAACGACATTAAATAAGCATTATTCATATTTGATAAAATAAAAAGCATTAATAGGGGTATTTTAGTAACAAAATGGTAAAAATACACAAAATAACTATAATTAACTAGTTTTCTTAATCTGTGTGTAGAAGTAACTTTTTTAAATATTATGGGAGGGAGGGAGTAATTAAAAATCAGTTTTTTTTTTTGAACAACCAATTAAAAATTAGTTTGTGTGCTGGTGTTTTTTTGCTCTCTGCCGACGCTGTCGGTTTCGGTAATTAAAAAGGAGTCCGGACTCAGGGTTATGTGAAACGTGGTCGCTATCAATGGAATAGTAAATGGACCCTGGTCCCTACTTGGGATGGGGGGTTAAAAAAGCTAATAAACGTGTGGGTAAGTAGGGACCACCTGGTTCTTTTGGGGACTTTTTTAACTGCCCTTGGATTCTGTTCCCTCCCTCCGCTCCTTCTTCTTTCTGCTTCTTCTGCTGCTGCTGACTGCCGCTGCTCCACTAACTATTCACACCCGCTGCTACCCTCTGCGATAAGCTCTTCCCTTTTATCTTTTCCAGACGCGCCTCCATTTTGATTCCTCCTCTTTTTTATTATTTTTATTACTTTTAATTTTCTTATATCTTTTCCATATTACCTCTTATTTATTATCAGGAAAATTAAATCAAAATTTATTTACTAGGAAAAAATCATTTACTTATTGGAAATGAAAAATAAATATCGATTTTACTGTCATTAAATTTTTTATCATATTCTTTTATTGAGTTAATAGATCTCTTTTAATTTACAATTCACGAATGTGTACATTTCACTAAATGACTTTAATTAGCTATAAATTAATCTTTTATCTTTAAATAAGTTTTAGAAATATAAAAAATATTTTCAAAATGGATAAATATTTAAAATATATAAAGAAATATTATCCCATAAATGTAAAAACTAAAAAGGTTTAAAAATTTCATCAAAAAATAAAAAGAACAAACAGGTCAAAAATTTATATTGATTAAATTTTTACCTAGTTAAATGCTTTTACAGTCACTAAAATTTTTATTTTATTTTAAGTTAGATATCCAATACCAAAATGTATGAATATTTGTTATATTGGAGGCCATTTTATCATTATAAAATCACAAGGATAAAATGTGGCTAAAAATTTAATATTCAACTTCACATAAAATGAAAATTTGAGATCCGCATGATTGATGAAATAAACATATGGCTAGCTAATATTCACTAAATAGTCAATTTTGGTTGCTATATTATCATGTGCTTAAAAAAAAAAAAGAAAACTCCTTTATGATAGTTAAATAAAAAAAATGAGTACCAAAAGAAAATATGAAACAAAATTTATATATCTATTTTAAAATAAAATGAAAATTCAATAATCATATATGTATTTAAATTATTTTAAAAATTAATAAGTAGATTTATAAAATTCTCCTCAATAAAAATTATTTATTTAAATCGGATGCATTCACCATTCACTGAGCAAAACTACAAAATAGATTCAATGAGGATTTTCTTTTTGCTCTATCAAATATCAAATTTAAAATATTTTATATCAATTTTTATTCATCCGTAACATTCAAATTTTAAAATTAAAATATTTTATATAGTAAATAAAATTATAACTACAATTATTTTTAATTAATTTTTTATTTTTAACAATTAAATATAAAACATTAATAATATATATAGCATATGAAATGTGGAAATAATTTTCAGAATACAGGTACGTACATATACAGTCTATAGAAGCTGTCTACGCACTGTGAAATTTGCAGATATCAAAAGTGTGAATGAAGTAAGCTGCCACATGAAAAAAACTAACTGTGCTATCTCGCGGTCGCGGCTGTAAGCCTGCAATTGATTGGTTGTCTAATCAGGTTGATCTGGCGCATTACAATTGGTTCCTACATGAAATTATTTTTTTTTATCCAGCTCATTTATACTAAGCTTTTAAATTAATATAGTCCTACGTCACAGTCAGTGTCATACGTTCCCATTAAATGAAGCCAAGAATCGACAGTTGCTAATCGAATCACAACCGTTCTTTTTGAGAAGAAAAGACAGATGAGTGAAAGAAGTAAAATCTGAATCGTTGAAATTAAATAAATATTTTCCTGATAAAAAGAAGAAGACATTGAATCAAAATATTTACAATCGGACGACATTGGCAAGACGGACTCTGAAGCAAGGGCCAGACGCAGCACAGTCAACAGTCGATATTTGACTTTTGTGGCAATCTAGGAATTTTAATAGTTTTTACACTATGCCATCTCATCCAACATCTACTGCACTTGCTACAGTGCCATGCAGTCTGATCTATTCAATTATAAGTTACAATACACAATAGTTTAAATTAATCATTTAAAATATATATATATATTTTTTAATTAATCAATATGATTGATTGGTTTTTTTTTTGACCAAATATGATTTATTGGTTTTTTTTTGTCAATAAAAATAATTCATTCATTAAAGAACTGAAGAGTACAACTCATATCATTCTGCAACAAATGTTTGAGATGAATAGGCATATTGCCCCATCTATCTCCATCCTGAAACAAGAAATCATTCTTGGATAACCAATCAGCTACCTTGTTGGTTTTCCTACTTATATGAGTAATTTTAACTGAATTAACACCTGCAGATTGCCCCAAATGTTGAATTTCTTCAATGATAGCAGTTATCTCCCAACCAATCTCTCATGTATTGCTATTAGAAGCTTCAGTAACTACCTTTGCATCCGTTTCTATCACCACTTGGTTCAAACTTTTGCTCTTGACAAAATACATTGCCTCTCTCACAGCCATAGCCTCCGCAACCACTGGAGCTGAGCAAATGACCCTTGTGGCTTTCGCTTCAATGACTGTGCCCTTGAAATCTCTACGTATAAAAGCAAGTTTAGCCCTGTTTCCCCTATTGTCGAAAGCTGCATCACAGTTTATTTTAACTGTGCCTCTAGTAGGTGGGATCTAGTGGTTAGCTCTTTCGTCCCTTATGATCTGACTTCTGGTGTCAGTATCGATTGAAGTAGCCCATTCTTGCCATTGCTGTTGTGCCTTATTTAAAACAGCACTCGGATTACTGCTTATATGCTGAAAAGCCATCAAATTTCGGCTTTTCCATAGCTGCCAACATATAGAAGCCGCTAATTCTAACCTGTTTGCATCTGTATCCTTACTCAACAATTCAAATGACTCTTTCCACCAAGCACTAAAAGACTGTACACCATGTTCTCTTGGTTTGAAGGTCAAATTAGAACCAAACCACACCATTCTCGCTTGATGACAGAAGAACAGACAATGTTCTAGAGTCTTGTCTTCACTTTGACACAATTCACATTTTTTATCCACTTTACAGCCTCTCTTTGCCATGTTGCACCTGGTTGCCACTGCATCTTTAATATAGCGCCATATGAAGAATTTAATCTTCTCAGGGACTTTCAACTTCCAAACTGACTTCCATGTCTTCTTGTCTGGATGGGTCGATGATCGAGCCGTATTAGCTGAGTTGTTAGATGTTTCTTTTCTTTTTAAAAATTTGCAGCCAAACTTCACCGTAAATTGACCCCTCTTCTTATAATGCCAGATTAACCGATCAACTCCATCCTTGGTACCTATTGCAATTTTTTTGATAGCAGCTACCTCTGAATCATCAAATAGCCCCTTAAGCTTATTTATGTTCCATTTTCTTTACTGTTGATTAATCAGATCTCTAACCCAATAAACTTGGATGTTTTGATGAGCATGAGAGTGAACCTTGAAATTTGGTAAGCTCGGCACCCATTTGTCCATCCATATATTATATTAATCTTCTTGAGTTGACATTCCATATGCACCCCTCTTCCAAAACCTCTTTCCCCTGCAGCAGACTGGACCATAACCATGAAGGTCTACTTCCTTTTTTTTGCCTCCACATAAAGCTGCAATGTGGGAAATATAAGCTTTTAAGAAGCTTGGCTGCTGGAGACATCGGATTTTTGAGGATTCTCCAACATTGTTTTACCAACATAGCTTTATTAAAAAGTTTCATTTCCCTGAAGCCAAGACCACCATCTGACTTGCACTTTGTGATTGTTTGCCAACCCACCCAATGAATCTTATTGGTCCTATCTTCTTTTTTTTTTTGGTTGAAACTGGAAGGGGGTTACCCCAGAAACATAACTACAAATCACAGGGAAACAACATGGACCCGACTTGTCCACCTAGTACCAATCTTATCACTCAGGAGCACATTCTTGACACAAGGCAGAGGGCTATCGAGCAAATTTATACCACGACCGTGTTGAAGCGAAGCATTGGCTAAACCATCAGCCACCTGGTTACCTTCACGATGTATATGCTGAATTTTCACCACCCAGTTTTGCTTAATGAGACCACTACACGCATGGATGAGATTTGAATGAGAAGTATTACAGAGCTCCAAGCTATTCAACCAGTGTACTACTATTATAGAATCAATTTGCAAGATGACTCTCCTGAAGCCTCTATCCCATGCTAACTTCAGTCCCTGAATAACTGCCCATAACTCAGCATCTACAGCTGAGCAACTGCCGATATTGATCGTGAACCCAACAACCCAATTCCCACAGTGATCTCGAATAACACCTCCACCTCCAGCCTTCATAGCACTGTTCTTAGAGCATCCATCAGTGTTCAGCAAGACCCACCCATCCGGAGGAGCCATCCACTGAATAAAATTATTTGTCTAGGATTACAGTCCGCAAAGACTTGTCCACGGGTTTTGAACGCATTGTTGGATTGTTGAATGTACGAGCGAAGCCAATTGTTGAATGTACGAGCGAAGCCAATTGATTTTAAATTCCACCGCTTTCTTCACTCCCTTAAAGACAAGCTCATTACGCCAAATCCAAATCCACCACACTATGATTGCAAACGCCCCATCCTAGTCATTCACCCCATCCGATCGGACCTGTTGGGACATATTACGCCCAATCCAATTTTGGAGATTGAGAGAATGTTGGAGACAAATCTCAGAAGTTGGTAAAAAATGTTTCCAGACCTCCAAAGCTAGAGGACAATCCCTGAGAGCATGGAGAGGGTCCTCGCGAGCAGATAAGCAATCTCTGCAATAAGGGTCGTCTGTGAAGCCTCTTCTGTTACGCTCGGCATTGCACATAATCCTACCATGGCTTAATTGCCAAAGAAAGACTAGACACTTCTAAGGGACTTCCAACGCCCAAATCTTCTTCCAAAAGGAAGGATTAGGATTTTCCAAGGTTTGTACTTGGATATCATAGGCAGTCTTAATTGAGAAAGCTCTTGTTGGAGAAGGAGCCCAGTAAATGCCATCTTCACAAGAGGCGTCCTCTCGAAGGATGAACGCCGAGAGTTTGTTCTCAATTTCTGGAGGGAATACACCATTAAGAAGACCCCAATTCCAGCCTCTTCCAGATACCCAATAGTCCTTAACCGGCTGAAGTCTGTCAGATGCATTAATATCAGAAAGAGCAAACCATACCAGCGGTTTATCAAAGAGCCACAAGTCTAACCAAAACATAATAGTTTCTCCAGACGTCACTTTGGATCGGGCGCCCTTCCTTAGGATTCCAACCGCTTTAGACATACCCAGCCAAGTGCGAGAAGCGCCATTTCGGTGGGATAAAAAATCCAGAGACTGAACTCCCCGACAATATTTATGAGCTATGACCTGAGCCTATAATGTGTTATTTTCATGAAGAAAACGCCAGCCAAGTTTGGACATGAAAGCCATATTCATCTCATTCATCCTTCTGATACCAAGCCCACCCTCATGTTTGGGTCTAGAAACAACATCCCACCTAATTAGATTAACAGAAGGTTTACCATCTAATTTACCCCAAATAAACTTACGGATCTTCCTCTCTATCTCATCACAGAGGTTTTTTGGAAGAGGAGTCGTCTGCATAGAGTAGAAAGGAATGGTTGACAGAACTGATTGAGCCAGCGTCACCCTCCCAGCAAGAGTGAGATATCTGGTTTTCCACCCCTCCAAACGCGAAGAAATTCTATCCAGAACATGCTTATAAGAGTTTGCAGAAACTCTACCATGAATGGAAGGAGTTCCTAAGTACAAGTTTAGATTAGAAGATAGGGGGATCCCTGAGAGAGCAGACATACTAAAAGCCACCTCCTTTTGAACGTTCTTTGACACAAAAATGCTAGACTTGGCAATACTGACTCTCTGACCTGAAGCTTTACAGAATAAATCCAAACATCTCATAATTATCTGCATTTGTTGAGCCGAAGCTTCTGTAAACAACACCATATCATCAGCAAAGAAGAGGTGAGACAAAACTGGACCTCTCTTAGACAAACGAATTGGTTTCCATTCCCCCATTCTGACTAAATTGTGAATGATGTGAGATAGTCATTCTATGCAAAGGACAAATAGGTAAGGAGAGATAACATCTCCCTGATGGATTCCTCTAGAAGGGGAGAAGCTATTTAACCTTTCACCATTCCATAACACTTCAAGCTTAGAAGAACTGACACAAGACATGATGTTACGAACCCATCTAGAGTCAAGGCCGACGTCCTTTAAAGTTTCAGAGATAAAAGGCCAAGATAACCTGTCATAAGCCTTTTCGAGGTCAATTTTGACAACCATGAAGCCTTTCCCTAACCTTTTACGTCTCAAAGAATGCAACACTTCCTAATACACAACAATATTGTCTGTGATTTGTCTCCCTGGAACAAAACTAGACTGA
>CATIWK010165922.1:0-31381 GCA_949634005.1 Mallotus japonicus
CTATGTTTCAATTCAATGATTTGATCATTATTTGGATCAAATCACTTATTTGCCGATTATGTGAATTTGTATTAATAGAAATTTGAAATAAATTTATTATAAATAAAAAATATCATTTAATGAGCATTTGGAATAATTCTAACTACATATTATTAAAAATTCTTGTATTTAAAATTAAATTCTTACATCTAAATGTAGTGTTAGTTTCCCTTAGATTTATTTCATAATGTTATTTTCATTAATTCTTCTAGATAATACTTTTTGTGATTCATTTGAATTGAATGCTCTAATATTAGAACAAATAAAAATTTAAAAATAAATTTTAAGGAATGCAAATTTTATTTGTAAATTATAGTAATTTTATAGCAACTCTTTTTTTTTTTTTTTTGTGAGTTACCATACAATTTTTATTTCTCCATTTTTATTTTTATTCTCAATTTATTTAATTTTTAATTTTCTCATATTATTTTAGTCACTAAATCTAAAAGACAATTACAAAATATAATTATATCATAAATTAGAGTAACTTGGTGCTAGTTAGATGCCCAAAACATGTTTTATTCCAGATTTACCTTCCTTTGTGTAAGCTTCTAATGCAGAAAATGATCAAAAGCCTCACCAAAGGAAAAACCATAACCATAGCCATAAACCATAACCATGACTGAAAGCAAAACACACGTCATGTACAAGGCCCAATATCATACTGCCTTTTTCTTTTTTCCTTCCCACCAAAAGTTGAACCTTTCTATGTTCCTAGCTTAGTTTGAGGTGAACCATTTTGATCTCTTCATAAAAATCCCTCCAGTCTTCTGCAAAAACATATAAGTGAAGACATGAATATGTATTACAGTACCAGCAGTTGTATGACAAAAAAATAATGAAAGAACACTATATAAATAGGTAAACCATGCCTGTTCTATTCCATTATTTTGGCATAGAATTGTATTGCTTTCACCATATTTTACAACATAAATCTGTAACACTTGATTTTCTGTATTACACACAACAACAAATGAACCATACTTGTATAAAAAACTGGGTGACAAATTGCCTTTTGCTCACTTGTCAGCTCCCACTATTCATTTTGCAAATGTCCTACAAGCAAACAACTTATTATAATCAAAGTATTTAGTAGAATGGCGGACTGCTGATTCTTTATCGAAACTTCCAGTTCTTCCCTCTCTCTAAGCGCAGCAGCGCCGAAGTATTTTATTAAAAATGTCCATAACTAAGGACAAATTCTTGCAAACATTGTATATGGCTGTACCACCTGAATGAGTTAGCTTATTTATGTCGCAGAAGCCGTATCGCATCTCCTTCTGAACATTTGAAAACTACTTCAAATGAATTACTAAATCGCTGCAGCCTATTAGTTGAATGATCCACATTTTGTTCAAAATTTCAACTTCCCCAGTGTTGGACAAGCACATGCCTCAGACCTTATTTCTGCACTCCTGATTTAAGAGCTTTGTGCAAGGCATTCCCCTTCTGGATTTCATTTTCCAAAAGCCCTGTTACCGATATGGATCATTTGCTAAAGTCAATCAAACAAATCAATAAAAGAATGCAGATTCTTATGTGTACATACACACTATGTTGGTGAGCCAATACGGCCTTACATTCACTTCACCTCTTGGTGACCTTCTTTGCAGGTCCAGCAATCAATACAGCATATGTTGGAATATGTTGCATCTGTAAGGTTCCCAGTCTTGAACATTCATAGATCACAAAATCAAGCTTTAACATGACTCTTCTCCGCCATCCCAAATAGTGCCAGTGCCTCATCAAAATGTCCTGTCTATAAAAGCCATCATTCAAAGTAGAGTAAGTTATTACATCCAGTAGGTGGCCATGAGAACACAGTTTTGAAAAGCTCCAGAGCAGCCAAAGGACTCCCTGCTTTGATGCAGCACATAATAAGAGTAATGTAAATAGCAGAGCTAGGAATCAAACCTTTATGGGAGATCTCATCAAAAAGTTCTTTTGCCTCATCTGTCCTTTTTCTTTTACTGAATCCATTAATCACTGTAATGCAGCTCAAACTATTAACAGCACTATCGCTCACCAACACATTGCATCCTTTTCCAGCTTCATCCATTTGATTAGCTGTCCATCAATGAATTGTAGGCAACAACAATAAGCTTTGCACCCGTCTGAATCATTATATTGACTATGTCTTGAGTTTTAAAACCATCCCGTCAATAGAGAGTGCACCAACCAATAAATTCAAAGAAACAGTAGTTGGTGTAATGTTGAGTCCCTACATTTTACTAATCAAACTTGAAGCTTCCTCCCATTAGCCTAATTCCAGAGGACATGAACTATGGCGTTGTAAGTAATAGCATTAGGCTCCACACCCTTTTGGAACATTGTATTGACCATATCTCAAGCCTTTGAAACCATTCCATCCTTACAAAGTGCGCCAATCAATATAGTGAAAGCAACAACATTTAGTTTAATGTTCTGCCTTTCCATTTCACTCGTATAAGTCTGAAGCTTCATTCCATTGACCTGAATTGCAGAGACCACGTATTAATCAGCTGTAAATATTAACACCAGACTCCATACCCTTTTGAATTATTGTTTTGAGTCTTTTGACTATTTCTTCAGCCTCAAAAACCATTTTTCTTTTAGAAAGTGCATGAACCAAGATATTGACAGTGACTACATTTGGTTCAATGTTCTGCCCTTCCATTTCACTTATCAAGGCTAACGCCTCCCTCCATTGGCCTGAATTGCAGAGGCCATGTATTAATGAGTTATATGTGATAACATCAGGCTCTAAACCCTTTTGAATGATTGTTTTGACTATTTGTCGAGCCTCAGAAACCATTCCTTCCTTAAGAAATGCATCAACCAAGATATTGAAGGTGACTATGTCTGGTTTAATGTTTGTCCCTTCCAATTCACTCACCAAGGCTAAAGCTTCCCTCCATTGGCACGAACCACATAAACCATGTATTAATGAGCTGTAAGTGATAATGTTAGGCTCTACACCCTTTTGAATCATTGTTTTGATTATACCTTGCGCCTCAGAAACCATTCCTTCCTTAGAAAGTGCATCAACCAAAATACTAAAGGTGATTACATTTGGTTTAATGTTCTGCCTTTCCATTTCACTCATCAAGGCTAAAACTTCTCTCCAGTGGCTTGAATTGCAAAAACCACGAATTAACGAGCTATAAGTGACAACATTAGGCTCCACAGCTTTTTGAATCATTGTTTTGACTATATCCAGAGCCTCAAAAACCATTCCTTCCTTAGAAAGTGCATTAACCAAAATACTGAAGATGACTACATCTGGTTTAATATTCTGCCGTTCCATTTCACTTATCAAAGCTAAAGCTTCCCTCCATCGGCCCAAATTGCAAACACCAAGCATTAATGAGCTGTAAGTAATGACATCAGGCTCCACACCCTTTTGAATCATTTTTTTGACTATAGCTAGAGCCTCAAAAACCATTACTTTCTCAGAAAACCTTTGAACCAAGATATTGAAGGTGACTACATTTGGTTCGATGTTCTTCCCTTCCATTTCACTCATCAAGGCTAAAGCTTCCCTCCATTGGCCTGAATTGCAGAAGCCATGTATTACCGAGGTGTAAGTGAAAACATCAGGCTTCACACCCTTTTGAATCATTGTGTCGACTATAGCTCGGGCCTCATAAAACATTCCTTTATTAGAAAGTGCATCAACCAAGATATTGAAGGTGACTACATCTGGTTTAATGTTTTTTCCTTCCAATTCGCTCACCAAGGCTAAAGCATCCCTCCATTGGCCTGAATTGCAGAAACCATGTATTAATGAGCTATAAGTGATAATATTAGGCTCCACGCCCTGTTGAATCATTGTTTTGACTATACCTCGAGCCTCAGAAGTCATTCCAGCTTTAGAAAGTGCATCAACCAAGATACTGAAGGTGGCTACACTGGGTTTAATGTTCCGCCTTTCCATTTCACTCATCAAGGCTAAAGCTTCCTTGCATTGACCTGAATTGCAAAAACCACGTATTAATGAGCTATAAGTGATAACATTAGGCTTCACAGACTTTTGAACCATTGTGTCAACTATAAATTGAGCCTCAGAAACCATTCCTTCCTTAGAAAATGCATCAACCAAGATATTGTAGGTTACAACATCTGGTTTAGTTTTCTGCCCTTCCATTTCACTCATCAAGGCTAGAGCTTCACTCCATTGGCCTGAACTGCAGAAACCACGTATTAATGAGCTGTAAGTGAAAACATCTGGATCCACTCCCAATCGAATCATGGTTTGGACTATATCACGAGCCTCAAACAGCATTCCTTTCTTAGAAAGCGCATCTACCAAGATGTTGAAGGTGAATACACCTAATTTAATGCTTCGCCCTTCCGTTTCACTTACTTTCTTCAGCAATCTCACAGCCACATTCGGCTTCCCAATTTTACAGTGACAATTTATTATCACATTATAAGTATGCCCACCAAATTGATACCCTCTGGCAGCAACCTCATCAAATAATTGAATTGTTTCAACAATTTTACCATCTTTATAGAGGCCAATAACCAAAGCAGAATATGTTCTACTGCTAGGCCTAAATCCAAGCTTGAGCATTTTCCCCAAAATTGAGAACCCAAAATCTACATATTGTAAGCGACAGAATGAAGAAATCAAAGCAGTAACAGAATCCACGTCAAGTGAGACTCCTAAAAGTGTAATTCTTTTGCACAAGAGAACAATGGTAACATAATGCTCCCTCCTCTCCAGCTCATAGAGAAAACGACCAAATTCAATGGATGAAGGTAAAGGGTTAACAAGAATCCTTTGATTAAACAAAGATACAGCATCAACAACATCTTTAAAAGAGGCATGCTGGAATTTACTTATCAACAAAAGTTCAAAGCTTTCATCTTTATCATGTCTAGCAGCAGAAGAAGAAGGAGAAGAAGAGAAGCAAGAGATGCAATTTGTACAGAATAAAATGGGATTTTGAATCATACCCAGAAACTGGAAGCTGATTAAAGCTGAAGCTGAGCATATGTATTGCCGCAGCATCATCATCTTCTTCGCCAATCATTCACTTCCAATTCCATGGTTCTCTACAGAAGCCGAAAACTTACACTCATTTTGCAGGGAGAGGAAAAGGGAGAGTGTGCGTTTGTATGTGTGTGTGTTAGGCAGAAGCATTCGTGGGCTTGCTACTTGGGCTATAGACCTAAGATTTTATTTTTTTTGAAAAAAAAAATTTTTTTTCAATTTACCAAACCATCAATTTTTAAAATTTTTAGATTTTTTTTTTAATTTTCAATTTTTTAATTTATATAACGAGTGCTTTGTAATTTTTGTAGTATGTAATTTTTTATTAATAAGTAGATAATACTGCTTAAGCACTATACAACAAAAGACAGTTCTTTTATTTAAAATGTGATGAAAATTAATTTTATAGATCAACAATATTACGATTCCCTTAAAGAAAAGTGACCACTATTTCCCCACAATAAATTCAAGTGGCAAAAAGTGTGAATATCCAGTTGATAAGAGCAAGCAAGGTTCGAATCCCCCATCCCCTCTTCTCTCCCCTTTATAATATTGAAAATTTAACCATTTGCATTAGTTGTTCAAAACAAAAAATTGACCACTAAACCACTACTTTACTCAGTTTTATAGTCTTTACTTTATGCGTGAGAAAGATATTTTTTCTTATATAATATATAAATTTTAATTTGTTGAATTTTTAATATATAAAAAAGTTATTTATAATTAGTATAATTTTTTTTTAAAAAAAAAAACAAAGAAGAGTAGAAACTCAAAAATTATTCTTGGATTGCAATTTAGAGACTGGTGAATTGGGGTCATTAGCAGCTATAGGTCATTGAAGATGATTGCCTAATAATAATAAAAAATATATTAAATAAAATTTTTACTTTAATATAATTTTTTTTCACTTTAAATTCAAATTCAAAATAAAAATAAACAAATCAAATTAAAATATTTCAACATTTAATTTAATGCTTTACAAACTGAGAAAAAAAATCATGATGGTGCTTTTCCATTACTTTTACATTCTAATTCTACAAGATGAAGTGTAACTTCTGGTTTCCTACATAGCAGAATAACACACAAAAAAAAAAAAAAAAAAAAAACCAACAAATGAAACCAAACTTATCAGAAGCTGAGTGCATTGAAATGCAGAACATAATCACTTCTCAGCTCATATTGCTCAGTTCATAAATGCCCTACAAGCTTCATTTCAGCACCTCATTCTTCCTCCAATTTGCTTGCATTTATGCCTCCAGTAGTCACATGCGGAAGAAAAAGAAAAAAGAATAAGAGTGAAACATTGAATTCTCTAATCCTCCAACTCTTCCCTTTCTCTTGGGACAGCTCCAAATTTATTAATCAAAATGTCCACAACTAAAGGCACCAAGTCCTTGCAAGGGACAGCTTTCTTGTAAATATCTCCCAAATGTGAATCACTCCCAATTCTTCCTCCCAAGTACACATCCACCCCTTCACAAGTCTTCTTATTTTCATCTCTTGTCATGCATCCCATGAACCCAATATCAGCTACTTGCACTTGACCACAGGTATTTGGACAACCTGTCCAATGCATTCTTACAGGTTTAGTCACTGACACTAGCCTTTGCACCTCCTCAGTCACCTTCATGGCTCTAGCTTTTGTCTCAATTATAGCTTGCCCGCAGAATTGGTTGCCTGTACATGCTACTAACCCTTTCATAAGAATAGGTGGCTCAGGTGAGAACTTTTCTTTCAGCAGAGGCTCTTGAAGCAAGGCCTCAATCTTTGAGTTCTCAATGTTGGGGATTATGATATTTTGCTCGACAGTGAGCCTGAGTTCACCAGAACCATATTCATCGGCTAAGCGAGCTAGTTCATCCATGTCGTCTGCTTGAACACGGCCTACTGGAATGTGGATACCTACATAGCTAAAACCTTCTTGGCTCTGAGGATGGACACCAAAATAATCCCTTCTCTCCCATTGCTTTTTGACCAAATCTTCAGATGATGCTCTCTCTAGCTTTTGCTGTGGCATTCTTTTCTCTACCTCTGACCTGAATCCTTCAATGCCCTGCAAATGCATATAAATTAAGCTTAACAAACTATGCCGAGGAAGTAAAATGATCAAAGAAACCAAGATTCATGGTTTTCTTCACTCACAAGTTCGTCAATTAACCACATCATTCTTGTCTTCTGCCTGTTTCCTCTGTAACCAAGATCTCTGTATGCTTCTAGTACTGCTTTGCACACTGGTATCACATCATCTGCCGAGACCCAGGCATCAAGAGGGACAGCCTCAGCACATCGCTTGGGGCTAAAGAATCCACCAACCAGCAAATTGAATCCAAAACGCCCATCCTTAGTGGCAGGCATGTAAGCAAGATCATTGATGTGGGGATGTTCGTAAAGATCATGAGAGCCTATTACACATACATTCCATTTTCTTGGCCTGGAAAAATGGAGAAAAGTTTATAAATATTCAAGAACCTCGTTCCTTATCATCTTTATGCTTATTGCATTTGTAAACCATTTCCTGCTTTCGACTGATATTGTGTTTAACTTTTAAAGAAGTAGAAGGAACTTACAGATTAGCAACAGCAGGATTGCCTTGAGAATTGGCAGTAATAAATTGAGATAATAAGTTGGTGTAAGGTCGTGTATCGACAATCTCCTCCGGATCAATTCCTGCAAGAGGATTGCCTACTGGGTTTCTCACATTGTCCATGCCACTCTGCAAGCTTGTCAAGCCAACTTCAGCAAGACCCTTAAGTATATCTGGCACATCAGACAGCACCACACCGCGAATTTGCCAGTTCTGCCTGGTTGTAACATCTGCACATCCATCCTTCCCGTATTTCCTAATCACACTTGCCAAATATCGTGTTTGCTCACTTGTTGTTACTCCATTTGGTAGCTTCAGTCTCATCATAAATCGACCATCTAATCAAGAAACATTGAGAAAGTGAGTGAAAGCATATTGAACATTGATTGTGAACATAGGAAACAAATAATCTTATGATCTATAGTAGAATAAGTGGTAAGAACTATAGATTGCACATTCTAAGATCAGGAGTTCTGCTCTTTCTTGAAATGAAAATTTCTTGAAATCAGATCAAGCATTGATCTCTACTTGCTTGTTGCAGAACTGGTCAAACTCACTGTTTCGGCGAAAACAAAGAAGAAAAGGAAGCATGGAACAGGAATTTTCACCAAAAGAAAATATCATAATTGTTTTGTTTTCCAGAGAAAAAATCATAATTCCTTAAGCAAAATTGGATGATAAATTCATGAAGATGAGCAACTTTGAAGAACTTACAATGGTGCTTCCTTCTGTGAAAGAGACCAAGCCACTTAAGTCTAACATCAACATCATCCTTGCTAAGTTTATCGTGATCAATCTCTTCCATAGACAATTTAGCAAGCTCTTCAATACCATTTTCCATGAAAAGCTTCAATGGTTCTTTAGCAATTTTCACCTTTTCTTGAGGATTAATACCTTCTCTAAACTTCTCCTTCAAAACCCAATATCCATCTTTCTCCTCAACTCTAGGCTCCAATCTTTCAGCATCCAATTCAACCTCCACAGGTTGTACCACAGCAGGACCAGCAACAAAGATTCTTGTAGTTCTTGTTCTTGAAGTAGTAGCAGTAGTAGGACAGTTTGATAATGGTGGTGAAAGAAGTCTAACAGAAGAAAGTGAAGACATGATTATGACAAGTTTTATGTAAAAAAAAAAAAAGAAGAAAAACAACAAATGTAAAGAAGATGAAGAAGAAGAAGAAGCAGAAGCAATGGTGGTCGTGAAGCAAAGAAGAAGAAGAGGAGAAGGGTCCTTTTGTAGGGATAGCAGTAGAGTTGGTGTTGATTTTGTTGTTGCTTTCCTTATGGAGGAGGAGAGTCTCTTGAGAGGCCTAAAGGGTCATCTTTGTTTCTTTGAAGTTTTGAGTGGCAACTATAAGAAGCTGACCTGACACACAGTTAATAATAATAATTATTATTATTATTATTATTATTTTTTTTTTTTTTTGGCCTTTGGCTATTTTTTATAAAAAAATAATCATGGAATTATATAATTTACGGGATGGTTGCATGTGCATCAGATTGATTGGCCCTCGGTTCATTTTGATATTTTGTTTTTTATTTTATTTTTTGTGTGCAATTGCTTGGACTAGTTTGCATTTTACGAAAGGACAATGCTTCCTTAGGTTTTTTTTTTTTTTTTAACAGTATCGTTTATTAGTATCTCATAAAATTACGATTGTTAATCCTAAATTCTAATAGGAATATTCAAAAATTATCCTTAGCGTTGCTACTAATTGAAGCTTAAATCTAAGATTTCAGACCTCAACCTTTGACTATCCAGTCTAGGCATCACTGGCATGCTTCCCTAGTTATACTATGTACATATTCAAACATTTACCAACAGTTATGTCTACTTGAAGTGATAAGAGCACTTTCATTTTTGGAAGACAGATCTTGAGATTAAATTTTATTTTCAACATTAGACTTTTGAGATTTATTTTGTGATGATTTGTAAATAAATTTGTAAAATATTAACTTTTAACGGCTATCAGATTCTTTGTGATTCTACATTAATTATGGAACATGTGTGTTTGAATTATATAAATTCATACTTCTTTATAAAATTAACATAGTTTTATAAAGGAGTAAATGGTATATGCTTACAATCTCTCTTTTGTAATATTCAGTATCCAAATGATACTACACTTAGAATATGCTCTGAAACCTAAAATTTTCAGAACAAATATGGCATAAGAATACAGTGAAAACCCATATAATATATTTTTACCAAAAAGTTGTGGGTGATGTCATGTTGTTCTTTTTTTTTTTAAGGAGGGGAGGGAGATTTGAACCCTCACCTTCTAAACGGAGCCGATCCCGTGACTAGAACTAGTCAGTCCTAGACTGGTAGCTTAACATTTGTTGTTTCTAGAACTTAAACTCATAACCTCAAGGGGTCATAGGTACCCTTAGCCACCTGAACCAAGTGATGGGAGGTGATGTCATGTTGTTCTTACCTCGCTGCAAAAGGCCATAATCTAATAATGTAAGGAGGTTAGAGTTTGAAAGCATTGTTTAATTTTAACCCTCTAAAATACCCAAAAGCCAATGTCTGAAGTCTCAATCCACCCACCCCAAAGTCATCTGCCGCCACAAAGCGAAACTTGTGGCCATTGGGGCAAATGGGTTTGACCATTTGTAATTTTTTTAGTTTATTTTCTTCATTGTCTTCTTCTTTATCTCTAAAATAATATAGTATTTTTTTAACAATCAGTCTAAATAGCTAAATTTTATGGTTAAAAATAAAAGAGTAACTAAATATTTTAATCCGTAATAAAATATTTTACTATTCATTTTAAGTGGGTTAAGCAATATAATTTTTTTTTAATCATAATTAAAATTTTCTTTTTAAATTT
The DNA here is from genome assembly GCA_949634005.1 of Mallotus japonicus. Taxonomy (NCBI): domain Eukaryota; kingdom Viridiplantae; phylum Streptophyta; class Magnoliopsida; order Malpighiales; family Euphorbiaceae; genus Mallotus; species Mallotus japonicus. Next base: position 10,439 of record CATIWK010165922.1, read on the forward strand.
TTTTCAAAAAAATGTTTTAATACACCATACTTAAAAAATTCATTTTTAAATCATATAAAAAGAAATATAATTTTAGTTAATGTGTAAATTAATCCAAAAATAATATTATAAAAAAAATCTCAATAAAGTGCATCCATAAAATGATTTGAATTTCCCATATGAATACGATAGTGCCATGAACATACTTAGTCTAATTAAAAATATTCATTAAAGCATAGCATTGTATAAACTTTATTGTGAGTACACTTTATTATGATGTGACAAAATTATATAAATTTAAATAAGTAAAGAAACAACAAGAAAAAGAAAAAATGATGTGTACGCGGTGATTGGCTACAAATTTCAGCAATTAAAAAGTGATAATATATTTTTTATTTTTTTAACAACATGATTGTATTTTATTAATAATTGATAAATGTTACATGTAGCATGATTTACAGAAAAGATGTAGTAAAGAATAAATCACTAAAACTTATAAAGTATAGAAATAAAACAAATAAATCACCCTTTGTTAATGATGAATTTTGAGATTCCTATTTTGGATTAAATCCATTAAAATCAACTGGTATAAATCGCACAGAGGGATCAGCTGATCACGTTAAGTAAGAACATTATCAATTCACTGTGACCCACAAAACATATCAAAGAAAGTTTAGATCTATTAAACTCCACGAAAATTATATTAAGAGCCAATCTTTTCGATAGATCAAACCACCAAAAAAATAACATAGATTCTACATAGATCTATGAAATATAACTAATTTAAGAAAAAAAAATGAAAAGAAAAAGAGAGAGGAGGTGATTTTGGCCAAAAATGGCTAAAAGAGAAGTTAGAGAAAAGAAAAAGAAAAAAAATATTTTTTTTATTTGAACTATCTGTATTTATAATTCAATACACCTATCACTAAAATTTGACTAATTTAGTTCAATTCTAATTAATTTAATTTAATTCTCTAATTAATTCAATTCAAGTCAAATAGGAATACAAAACTTATAAAACACTTTCTTATCTGTTTTTTCAGTCTAAACTTTTTAGTGATAATGAATTGTATCTTTTGGGGAAAACAAATGCTAGGCATATGCCTAAATGATAGTTAATAACACAACAAGAGGGTCACCATTTATTACTGCACCAGAAAGTGCCTTCCCCACAAAGGCAATCCATCTCCAGTAGTGTAATAACAGCCCCCCATCTGCAGATAAGCCATTTCTAACATGATCATGTACACCAATTTAATCTTTTGGGGGTGTGTGGGAGAGAAGAGAACTTAAACCCCAGATCTCCTACGATGTTCAATGGCGTTTTTGCAGAAGTCGAAGGGTTTTATCCGGTAGCATTTGCAAGATCTCATTTTCCCCTTATAAAATTTCTTTTTCTTGAAGATTGAATTTTGAGAAGCAAACAAGTTTAGAAAGTGGTTAGAGCTACATAAACAAGCAATCTAATAGGATAAATGTTGGTCAAGAATCAATCAAGATAAAGAACTCTCCTTGTTCAAAATAGGACTAAATTCTCTCAAATGATTTATCATGCACAATGAGATCAAGAATTCAGGGGTCAGCAACAGATACATGTTAAGCTGTATTAAATGGACTGCCCCCATTAAGTTGCACGTTCTCTAAGTCAACTTCCTCCCTACAATCTGTCACATTTCATTGCTCATGTGAAACACTGGATGTGGATACAAGGGCCGAAAAAGGAGCGTGATGATCCCTACAGAAAGCACCATGACCCCTCTGAATATTACACCAGATGATGCTGAATGTTTGCCGATGCCAGAACATGGATATGGTCTAGACCAATATCACTTCAAATTTTGGACATGGGTTGATTTTCAAGTGATTCTGGAAATCAGCATCACTGTTAAATTTGAATGTATATAAAGCTTGCCTCTGTGTCATACCTACAGGATATATTCTGTATACTTTATAGTCATCTCCTCCTCGTATGCTTTCAGGTCTTTCCTGCTTCCAAATGGGTACATGCTTCATAGCCTTGAACTTCTTGAGCACTTCAGTCTTCAGGGCATTTATGGTCAAATTTCTAGACCTGCAGAACATACTTCATCAATGCATTTTGTAAAACATCAACAGAAAAGTAATGATGAGGAATCTAGATCATGGGGTTGATATGAAACAAATTGAACCACACCAGTCTTGACAGTACAGAGAAGTCATACGAAACAAAGCCAAATTAGCCATATATTAATAGTGAAAAGATTTTCCTCAAATAGATTAACAGAAGGGCGATAGAGATGATTTGGACACATGCACTGTATGCTAACAAATGACTGGTTCTAAAGTTTGAGCATGTTGACATTGCAGAAGAAAGAAAATAATACATCAACCCAGGAATAGCAACAGTGAATGTGGTGAAAAATGATATAGCAACCCTTGATCTTCCTAAATATTGAAGCCCTAAATAGGGTGAGATGGAAGAAAATCCATATAGCTGATCCCAGCTACTTAATAAGACTTGCTTGAGTTGATTTATAAGACGAAATATATGCAATAGTGATATAATCATTTAAAAAAAAAAAAAAAATTTGGCAGCTATCTTTATTCTAACCCTTTCATAACTATAACTAATTTCCAAAAAAAAAAAAATTCATAACTATAAGCATGTCTATCTTTCTGTAACACATGTAGATAAATATGTGAAATATATGCAAGAAAATTTTAAAGTTATTGATCCTTGCACTTCTGAAACTGACGACATTACCTCAAGAAAATGGACTCCATGTCAAACCTTCCTCTTTCTCTCACGTATGAATGGTATACAGTCTCTGAGCCTTTGGTGCACTTGCAGGGACGTTTCTTAAACCCTGGGCTATGTTCCTCCTTCTCGCGAATCATAGTTGCCAGGTGAATACAAAGACGGCATGATGAGTGTACAGCTGCCATATCAAGTAGGGCCTTGAAAGAATCAGATGGACCCTCGTATTTCCACCTGATCAGTTGGCATCTCATTATGAGAGAAAATTGAAAAATAGCAGATGATATTGCCACAATACATATCCAAAGACATGATAGTAAACATCAAACTGTCAATTTGCTAGATCAGAATGAATTTCACCTTAATGATTGATTGTATGCCTCAGGATTTTCCGCAAGGTATTTCATTGATTTTGCAACGGCTCCAGCATCTGCTAGCTCCTTAATATGTAAAATTGAACCAGGTGCAGGAGCAAAATCTTGAATGTTTGGAGCACCAACAACCACAGGAATGGTTCCTACAAAAGATACGTTTTCAATTATATCTGAACCTTTTAGAAGTTCCCAATTTTATTTAAACATCTTCGACTCTATGCTTTTGTATTTATAGCAATTAATTTTTCTCAAGTTCAGAGAAAATACTTGCATTTTGCAGAAAACTTTATACTCTCTCAAGCACAAAGTTAAACGCCCAAATTAGCTAATGCCTATGTAGCACAGAAACGGAAAGGGAAAATAAGAAAACGTGGAAACGGATATGGGCGAAACGACATTTCTTAAAAAGGGCGGAAACAGAAACGTGGGGAGAACGTGTAAATATTAAAAGTAAAGGGGTGTATAAATAAATATTAAAAATATATATAGATATAAATTTTATAAATAAATATTCAAAAAATTTTATTTATTTAATCAATTAATAGTATAATCATGGAAATTATTTTGTTTAGTTAAGAAAAATATAAAATTATTTTTTAATTTGTCTCCTTTCTTATTTAGGAAAATACTAAATAAATATATTTTCCAAGTTGGAAATGCGTTTTCAAGTAGGAAACATGTTCCTAATTTTTCATATTTGTAAAAACGGCCCCTAAACATTTCTGAAGAGTTTTCCGAAGTTTCCAACATGGAAATGTTTCAGAAACGCAAAAAGGTCTATTGGGAGAAGTTTCCATGCATCATAATGCATATGGCACTAAGAAGAACACATACAGAGGTAGATCTCATACCAGCAACAAGAGATTGGAAGAATTTTTCAGTTACATAGTCCTCCTCATTTGAATTCTCAAAAGCCAAGCTAAATTTATAGCTCTTCAAGGCCTCTACCTTGTTCACTGCAAAAAAATAATAATAATAATAAAAGTTCATAGCAGAACTTACAATGCACAATCTCACCTAAACAAATTAATGATATAGCTGATGTTAATGCTATGCACTCAAAATTAAGGAATCAATTCACAATATCTTCGCAATCACTTACCAGATGTTTTACAGCATAAAACAAAAATATTCAGTTAGGTAGTAGCCAAGCCCTTCTACATTACATTAGATCCTAAAGCAAGAATTTCTTTTTTTATATGCCAAGGGCATTCTTAGGATGGACGTGTGGAGTTGCAAGAAAGGATCAGTCAATAATGAATGCATAATGAAGGAGAAAGTGGCAACTCTTAAGTATAATTCGGGGGCGAGAAATTGAATTTTTGAGTTGAGACTGCAGAGCAGTAAAGAACCATAAAACTTGAGCACAGTTTTACCAAAAATTAAAAGTAAAAGGGGAATGCATGATTACCTCTTCCATCGCGATTCCGATGGCAACCACCATAAGAATCTATTGGAATATTTGCATTTTCAAGTGCCTCAAGAGCTTGCAACCGAAAATTACGAGCGCCGCAGTTAGAAATGAAAGCAGCTGCAAGCGCTTTCTCAGTCTTTGGCTGCACTGGTGCCATGATATCATACTCAGCCCAGGAAAAGTATCCAACAGGAACATCTGATGAGAGACTAGTTGTCATTACAATATTATAACCCCTCCTAAATCACAAGAAAATCAAAAAATCAGTTTTTCTCCCAGCTTACAAGAAACCTAAAGTATCTGTCACTCTAACAAAGAAATATGATAGCCTGCAAATATTACACGGGAGATTGCAAGCAAGCAAGAACAACAACAAATTTCATCCTCTAAAAGTTATGTAGATGATATACTTCACTAGCAAACTTGTGATCCAGTTGGCTAGCTCGAGTGGAGATGAAGCTTTTATATAAAGCGTACTATTAAATTCCACCTTAACTAGAGTGACACTTAACATATGTGATTAACCTCCAGACAGCAACCAGAAAAAATTCATGAACTCCAGCCACAATTGGCAAAGATATGATGCTTGCTTGAGTTTCTTATTGCCTTAAATCCAAATACTTCTAAAATCAAAATCAAACTAAGTTCCGTATTATTGATTGTGCTTACCCACCGTCGTGCCATATCTATATTGTTCTCAAAATAGTATTGAGATGACTCCATTGATCGGAGTACAGTAGCTGTTCCAGTTTGGTGTCCTACACCAAACGCAGCATCAGGGTTTTTATTGGCCTCAAAGCCGAAATGGCATTCCACAGCACAAGTCCTCCATTCCTACAAGAAATTATACAAATATGCATATGAAGAAAATGATAAGACAACAGTAGACAATCAGACACATGGGAAAACATTCTTACTATATCACAGGCATAATACGTGTTGATAAACAAACATAAAGTATTAGGTCCATGCGTGCATTCTGTCAAGACCAGTTCTACTAATGAACAAATGGGAAAATTTTCCACACTAACGCTTAAATTGAAAACTAGGCCCACAGCCAGTTCTCTAGAAATCAGCGTGTAACAACCTAAAAAAAGTACAATCCTAAATAATAACACTCCCAAGTTCAAACTACAATACATCAAGCAGCCAGGGAGAGAACAAAAACATGTAATGGAGCTTAAGAATCAAAACATGGCAGATAGTTAAAAAATAATAATAATAAATAAAACAAACCTTTTCAGCACCCACAACCAAGACAGGATCTTTATTGAAATCCCTTGAGTAAACAACTGAATCTTCTTTCTCTAACCACTCCTCACAGCTATCCAATTCCAAATCGCTATCATTCTTCTCATCAATAGGAACTATTACTTCATGCCAATCCTCAGTATCGGAGCCCAAATTTCTATCGTGCACGGACTTATAAAACAAACTATCAGCCCAATCAACTAAAGCTGCTTTATTAGCCATATCAAGACGACCCAGAAAGCAAATCTCAACTATAACCACAAGGATAATAAAAACAGGCAAAAAGCTTGACCATTTCTTCTTATTAATAACTAAAGCTGAAGGACTGGTATTACAAGAAGAAGATGATGATGATGATCCATCTGATACAGGAAACCCTTCTTGAATTCTTGACCCTCTTAAATTTGCTAAAACACCCATTAAGCAAAATCTTATCTTTTCAACTGGGTATTAATCTAATGGACGAAATGTTACATGGGTTGCGATTCAATTTGTCATGAATTGAGGCATCTGAAGCCAATTTTAGAGGAAGATAATAAGAGAAGAGAATGTTTGTTGAGGTTCCTGAAGTAATGCGAGAGGGAGAGAGAGAGAGAGAGAGAGAGAGAGAGAGAGAGAAAGAGTCGATGGAGAAAAGTTTAAAATTTGTAGAATTTAAAAATATGGCAAACGAAGCTCAGCTTGTGACGAGCGGTCGTCGACGGAGGAGTAAAAAGGACGACTCCACCGTAAGTGGTTGTGACACGTTTCAAGTGCGCTCTGGCCAACCAAAAGCTGACATATAGGATTTGCGAGAGACTGAGTTATGATCCGCATAAGGAAGAATTATAAACTTGGTGTATCAAATTTTGTAGTTTTTTTATTTGATTGTCTAAATTATTTTTTTTATTTAAGTGTCTGAATTTTGAAAATATATATCATATTTAGCCTATTTTAAGTTGACTTTCTGCTTAGTCAGCTCAAATGGGATCCACTTTTTTCCGGTTCATATGCCATTTTTTCAACTCATTCCTATTTTTTCAACTCATTCCTAGTTGAGTGTCTAAACTTTGAAAAAACATATCAATCAGATGTATTGTCATATTTTAAGCTGACTGTGTGCTTAGTCAGCTTAAATGAGATCCACTTTTTTCCAGTTCATATGCCATTTTTTTCAGCTCATCCCCCACTATTGTCCACTTAAAAAAAGGTAAAGATAGCTGAAAAAAAAGGACTCCATTTAAGCTGGCTAAGCACACAGTCAATTAAAAATAGGTCAGATATACCTGATTGATATGTTTTTTCAAAGTTCAGACACTCAAATAAAAAAAAAATAGTTCAGACACTCAAATAGAAAAATTACAAAAGTTTAGACACCAAATTTGTAATTTTTCCTTCTTTAAATTTGTTAATTAATTTTTTTATTTTTCAATTTTACTTTTTTTTAAAGAATTATGGCGGAGCATTGTTATTGTTAGAATTAAAAAAATAAATTAGAACATTAAATTAATTTATTTAATTATAGTTATTAATATATTTTACAGGTATTGGTACATAGATATAATTAATGATTATAATTAAATAAATATAAATTCAACTACTCTAATTTTTTTTTTTATACATATCAATATTTATACTCAGCAAAGAGTCTAAAATAATTAAATTTCAACTATTTTTTATTTCATGTTCCCAACATGCATAGTTATAAAATTTTCAATTAATGTGATGTTTAAGTGAGATGAATCCGCAAGAGATTAAATTCTTTCAGCACCTATCCGAAATTTTTTTTAAGAAAATTTAAGGAGCTGAGGTTTAATATTTATTATTATTATTATTCTTCTGACCCTAAACTATACTGATATAATTGAAAAATTATAAAATTTGATTTTAATTATACCTAATCAAGTATTATTATTATTAATAAGAAGTTAGATCCAGTCCAGGGGTGGGTCCTATATTACAGGAAGAAATGGACAATGAATTATTTTTCACTCAACTACTTGTCATAACTTGATTTCCAAATTGATGTACTAATGCTCACATCTAACCTGGAAAATAAAGGTATAAAAATTTATAGATTGAATCTGCATAGTAAAGTACCCTCCTTTTTACAATTTGATACTTGGTAGATAGGCTGTGCACATTTGAAATCTAAATTTCAACTGCTTGCTGCAATGTTTAAGTTCAGTGGGTCTTTCTAAAGAGCTCAGTATGATTATTGAGATTCTTTAGTGAAAGGAGATTTTTGCCTATATCAACAGATGAATTTCTAATATATATTTGCAGTGTAATGTATTTGAATGTTTTACATTTGACGTTGGGATCCACGTGGACATCTACATCAGCACGTCAACATCCACATCATCATAGTTAACGGTGTTAGTGAATTTGGCCTAGATTGGCTAACGGCGAATATCACATAGTACTGAAGCATCACAAAAAAAATTACAAGTTCATAAGTGAAAAAGCACTAAGCTATATAGTACTATTTTGTACTTATCCCTAATAATTAATTAGGACGGACATTGAAAATCTTATATGGTTTTACCATACATGAAATCCTACCTATTGTTGCCTCTTTTTATTTTCTAGAAAGGGATAAAGAATCTGAAAGGGGTGCTAACTTGTATTGTTGTTGGCTAGTAATCAAGTTGGTGGTGATCTGCCTTCTAGAGAAGGACTGGAGTTCTTGTTGTGACATTGCATATCATTATCACATTTGCCAGTTTGAAGATTTAGTTAGATCATTTCTTTCTAGTTAAGATGATTTCAAAAATGAGACTTAAAAAGTACAATGTCAATGTTAATCAAGTTCACATCTCTAAATAGTCCATAGATCTCCCTCCTACTCCTAGGTCAGAGCAGAACTAGGAATTTTACAAGCTCTTACAAAAACACGAATTTGAGAGAAGCAAATACAGGAAGATACAGTTGCTGATACTGTAGCTCCAAAGTATCAATATAAAAAGATTCAATATTTCTCTATCAATATAATTCGATGTACAAAACTGGGTGAAAGGGAAAAGAAATAAGAAATTTATATTGTAGTCAGTCAGCTTGTTATTATACAGAAGATACGTATTTTCATATTCCTAAAGAATTTTTTCGGCAAAAATAGTCCTGCGACATTAAAAAGTAACTAGCAAGAATCATCTTCGATAAGATTGCCTTGTAATATAATTTGCTGGATCTTGAATCTTTAACTGGGCAATGTAGAGGACTTAGCATATCGTCCTCTTTTGTAAATTGGAGTCAAAAGGTTAACCTTCAAACTCCATTTCCAACTTAGCTCTCTCGTAAGAAATAATGAAGATTGGATTTTGGAGAGACAAAATTATCAGGGCTTTCTGATAGCAACTCTTGATGCACTTGTTCTTCTCTTTCACAGGAGGCTTGCCTGGCAGTTGAAAATTTACTGATATTGGGATTCCCAAATGCTAAAACCTGAAAAAATATTTTTTTGTTAAAACTAAGTACAAAAAAAGTGAGGCAATCCACTGAGAACTTTTGGTCACCCCAACTCAGAATTGACATCAAAATTTAGCAGATAAGTACAGGTTCAGTTCTGCAAATTACATGATCATTGCTTGCAGCATCAGACCCAACCATCTTCAACCTTTTCACTGTGGCCATGCAGCTTGATGTCTCTCCTTGGTCTTCATCTACAAAGTTCTGAGCTGAAACCTCTGCAGGAAACCAAAGATTTTAGTCAACGAGACATTTTGGCAGATCAGCTCAAAAACAATAAATGAGAATAATTGAATCTGCTCAAGCTGGAGAATAACTGCGACAATCTCCAGTTCTGAGTTTTTTATGTATCTCAAATTACAGGGATTAAAGTTACCTCACACCATGCCAAATGATTTTACATTTTCTATGCAGAAACAAAATCAATAGAAAAAGATGCAGGCTACTCCATGGTGTATCAACATGGTAGTAGCCTTCCAGTGCAAAAGAACTGTACAAATACGAAATGAGACTAGAATTCAAGAAGAAAGCAAAGGAAAAAAAAAAGTGCTGCTATTAATTCTTTTACTTCTGACAATGACAAGAATATAGGATGAGAACAAGCCTTCAGCATTCGGGAGGCATTGCCTTGGTAAAACTTCATTCATGCCACTATTGTGGTCAAATAACAAGGCAAAAATGAGAAACGTAAAACTACCCTGTCCACAGGTTAAGGGGTGAATTTCATGATAAATGTGGACTTATTTGAATTATTTGCCTCATCTGCCATTACAAAGAATAAACCTGTTGATAAACTAATTTGTCTCTGCAAGAAAAAGCACCAGAGAGAGAGAAAAATAGGAGAGATATTGCATTAACATTATAGAAAGACACCAAAGCTGGGATGCAATTTCAGAAGGAATTAGTGATGGCAAGCAATCCCTATGGGCGATTAAAAAAAAAAAGGGCATGCTTAGGAGAACATTGATTAATACCTAAGTCAATGCCAACTGAGTTATGATAGCATTGGCTATATGCAGGGTGTTGTTCTGAGCTTTCTATTGATGCACAACAGACAGGGGAGCTCTGTTCTGCATGAATTCTTTTACTAGAGAGTCCACCATATTGTAGATCATCACATGCCATACTATGCCGCTTGCCTGAAGATGAAAAATTGATCATACACGGTTTTTCCTGAATAAAATGGGAATCGGCTGTGCTTTCCGACAAAGGCTTATTATTTCTTTTGGAGTTGACATTTTGCCAGGAGCCATCTTGTAGAACCATTAACTGAAATATAACCAAGGATAAGATAAGATACAACAGATGTAACCTCCTAAAGAAAGTGAAAAAAAAAAAAAAAAGTAAACACCAACGGATTTAGAGGTAAAAGCAAATTTGGGCCTCTATCTTCATTTTCTTTCTTCTTTTTCAAGTGACAAGGGGTAAGTAAAGATAGGAAGGGAAGGAAAAACTTGAGATACAGATTTTAAAATCCCCAGACTCACAATTCGTTACCTGCTGCAATGTGCAGGTGACAGAGAGGTCAACCCTCTCTATGGTGCACATATGCACTCACACATTTATGGATGGAAAGAGAGAGAGAGAGTCTTAACCTTTTGTGATGAATTACAACTATTGGTTGGCAGTGTCCTGGATGAGTATGGTCCCCACATGATCTTTTGCAAGCTACCACGCAAGGCAATGGAATGGTGCAACTGCTCAACAAATGATGCTTCCAATGAATCAAGATATAAGCTGTGCTTCTCGTTTGTCCAAACTGTGGATGGACCCTGCCATATAAATATGGAACCAAGTATTAGAAAATTTTCAAGTAATAAATGAAAACTCATTACAGATTCCAGGTATCCAAAATCTTGCATTGGACTACTTGATGAATGGAGGAAGGCATATAGGAACGAAAAGGAAAATAATGATCTGGGTAGTTGTTCTCTCAATCACATATCAATACTTTTGATAGTTTCGGGAATCTCTTCTTACTAACAGCATCTTTGCCATTGCACCTCTAATTTATTACATATTTGGACATGCAGGATTGGTTAGGACATGGTACTACACCTGCATCTTATGAACTTTACCAGATAAAGTATCAGGTACAAGACCAAAATCAGGGCAAGAATACTCTAACTGAATGATCGGCCATAGAAATGGCAGTATAGGACAGTGCAAGATAAAATTAATGAAAAACAAACCAAATGCACGGGAATGACATATAGAGACTAAAGTGGCGGATGCAAGGTAGTCAAGTCTACTAATGAGCTACTAGAGTAGCAGGACCATTCAACAACATCTTTATCAAGTTCACATTTGAATCAAGAAAATAAACGACTGGAGCCAAGTTTGGAGTATCATAATACTAGACTGTAAGAACAAGCAAGCCAAATCACCTATGTAAAAGAATCATTACTTTTCCATTTTATCATAGACATAAATGACAAAAATGTCAATCCTAAGCTGAATTAGAACATATTCAAAGTATTTTCAAAATTGAACTGAGTCAAGTTTGAATACAAAACAAAAAACAAAGCTTTTATCTCCCCCTCGAACTTTTGAGTCAGGCACTGCACTACATCAACTCAAGTTGGCAGAATTACACCCCCAGACCAGAGAAGACTCAATTGAATGATACAAAATTATCATAACCCACATAAGATATCTGCGAACAACATCTAAATCAACAATTAAAGAAAAATCTTACAAATTACACCAAGGAAAACATCAGCTAATTATACTCTTCCATGAAACAATTTTTTTATGTAACGAAATTCATTTCAAAACAAAAAAAAAATGCAATTTTTATACATTCATTTCCCGAAACTAGCAATTATTGAGAAAAAAAACGAAAAAAATCCAAAATTTCTCATTTTTCTGAACTGCAATGAGATCTCATGCAATTCTTTCACCATTTTTTTTCCTTTAATTCCTTAAAAATAACAGAGAATTTAAGAGAAAAAATAAAAATTACCGGAGCAGAAACGTCATTATGGAGAAACAAAGAATCCTTAGCATCGACAGTAATGGCAGAAGAAGAAGATGATGATTCAGAGCAGGAACCGGTAGTCAACTGTCTAACGCAAACACCACCACCAGGAGCAGCAACCGCCATTGGCGGTTGGTTCCGGCGGTGTTGATCCACTAACAAAGACGGAATATTCCGGCGGAGATGGTGCTCGTCCATTGAATTTTTCAGTTGATCGGACAAACGTGATGAATTTCGAGAGGAATTTTAGGGGAGAGAGAGAAGGGGGGGGAGAGAGAGAGAGAGGGCGGTGTTCTAGTTTAATGCTAAAAAAAGGAAAAGAAATGGTTGGAACTGGCCCAAAAAATGATCCAACATGGCAACGCTTTTAGACACGTGGCAATGATATTACGAATATGACACGTAAGCATTAGCTGCATCTCGATAATATCTTACGCTAATGTGAGCCAGATATTTTGGACGTGATATTTATTTTTTTAGCATTATCTTAACCATAGTACAACTATATTATATAATATAATATATATCATGATATGACCAAAAGTTAAAAAAAAAAAAAAAATCAAGGCTAATGTGAGCCAGATATTTTGGCCGTGATATTTTTTTTTAGCATTATCTTAACCATAGTACAACTATATTATATAATATAATATATGGTCTGATATGACCAAAAGTGGGAAAAAAAAATCAAGGCTAATGTGAGCCAGATATTTTGGCCGTGATATTTTTTTTTTATTTTTTATTTTTAGCATTATCTTAACCATAGTACAACTATATTATATAATATAATATATGCTATGATATGATCAAAAGTGAAAAAAAAAAAATTCAGGATGATATATTATAGGCGTAATACATATATAGTTCTCTATAGTTGCCAGATTTTATCAGTTTGACATATTAATTTATAGTTTTACCATTTTGACATCGGAATTTTTCTAAAATGCACTAGTTTATACTAATATGATGACATAATGCATCTATCACCCCTGTACTTGTCACTTTTTATCAATTTGATATCTCTACTTATAGTTTTTATCAGTTAAACTCTTATGACGTGGCACATGCTGATTCACTATTCCGTACCACATGTGCTGATAGGGATTTCAAAATTACATTTTAACCAAATTCAAATGTCAAAATAGTAAAATTATAAACTGAGATGTCAAACTGACAAAAAATGACAAATACAGAGAATTATGTATATATTTTACTTATAGTATATTCTATTGTTGGAGAGTGGATGCCACCCAATTTAGTCATTGGTGGGCTATAGATTTTTATGGCTATTTTCATTTTTTTCATCATTTGTAGGATTAAAGAAAAAATATATATATATATATATATTTTTAATAATTAATACAAATGGTTAAATTCTCAACATTATAAAAAGGGAGAGAGAATGAGTGGTAGGAATCAAATCATACTTTCTTCAACTGAATGTCTACATCTTTTGCCGTTTTAACTACTTGTGGAGAAAGCAATATATTTTTAAGAGTAATGTTTTGTAATTGCGGATGGCAATGTGAATAGTTTTTATCCGCAAAAATTATTGTTTTATTCTTTTTACTTTTTGCGATGCATCAAAAATTCAGGGAAAAGGATGTAATTTTTGCGAATTATGATAAAATTGTACATATTTGAGCGCACAACATGTATTAATATCCATTTCATATTTGTTCTCCGAACAGTTGTGAATTGAATAAATTTGATAAATGTTTTGTGAAATTTAATTAATTTTTAATATTTTATATTTATTGAACATTAAAAATTTGATTGTTCTTTCTCCTTTTCCTTAAAAAAAAGAAACAAATGTATCAACTTATTCATCTTGATACCAATTTTCGAGAAAATATAATGTATATATAGATTAAAAATAAATGTAAATTTTTGAAAGTTGAGTAAGCTAATAGTATAGTTTTCTTTAAAATGTAGTTTAAAAGAGTTTAATTATTGTCTTAAAAAAAATCAAATGTAAATGGCTTATAAATTTTCTTATGTCTTACCAATATAAAGCAACTTCTTATTTTACTATATTTATTGCTAACCATAAAGTTGATTTTGGCCATTAAGGAGTTAAAAGTACTCCTTACCTTATTTGCATACATAAAAATGAATTATTTTGTTATTAGAAAGAAATTTTAAAATTTTGCACATGTTCCTCGCCATTACCATATCACATGAAAAATGCCACGTTTAATTTGTCACTTTTAAATGAAAAGGAAAATGGCCATTTAGAATTAAAATTTTAGTTTTCGTTACCCAAAAAAAAAAATTTAAAGTTTCACTTAAGTAAGAAACATTGATCAAACAAAATCCTACAAACAAAATAGGACTTTTTTTTTTCCGAACCATAACAAAATAGGACTTTTACTAAATGAATCAACAAACAAACTCACATACCATAAAATCATTCACCAAACTAAATAAGTGATAGCAAAATTGTGGAATCAAAGAGTCTCAATTCTCCATATATTCATTTACTAATTTTTTTTAAATATAATAATAATTTTATTTAACAATAGTCCAGATGGCTAAATCTCATGACTAAAAATAAGAAAATAAGAAAGAATTGAGGGATCGAACCCTCCTTTCAACCAAATGTCTTGATCTTATAACGGAATATTTCACCATCAGTCCTCGGCGGATTAGATTCATGACTTATAATGCTATAAATTGAAGTTATGATCTTTTCTATCTACACAACCGTTGGTCATTTACTAATTATACCTATTCAAATCTTCAATCATTTTCATTTACTCATCCCTCTCAACAAAAGTTGCCAATAAAAGTTTTGTCCATCCATGCCATGGAAGTATATTCTTATGAGAAAATGAGTATGAACTTCCCTCCCAAGAAAAGTTGCCAATAAAAGTTTTATCTATCCTTACCATGAAAGTATATTCTTATGAGAAAATGAGTACGAACTTAATATGAAGAGAATGACATAAGTTACATGAAGAAATCGAATAGTTTAGTTACTTAAAATTTCTTTATGTAATAATAGGTTAAAAGATTCAATTTTTAATCCTACTTGAAAAAAAAAATAAAGAAATTTGAGAACCTATGAAAATAATTGGTTGAATTAATTGATACTATCTTTCTACTTAGACATAGAATATATTTTTTATAAAAATTTTATTTTTGTAAAATAATTTTAACTGGTTATATCATCACAAATTGAATTATAATTTTTTAATGGTCAAATATCTAATTTCACCCTTGTACTTTATCATATTGGTCTATTACACCCCTCAACTTTCATTTTTTTCCATTACACATATGAACATTTATTTTATGTCTATATCACACATGAATTTAATTTTTTGATTCTATTGAACATGTGAGTTGCTAGTGTGGAAAAGCACTTGAGATCAAGCACATGTTCAATAGAATCAAAAAATTTAAGTTCATATATGATATAGGTACAAAATAAAAGTTCATACGTGTAATGAGAAAAAAATGAAAGTTGAGGGGTGCAATAGACTAATATGGTAAAATACAGGGGTGAAATTAGGTATTTGGCCATTTTTTAATACCATGAAAGGAATTTTTGCTCAATCTTCGCTATTATTATCATTCTCTAATACTTTAAACAAAACAATAATGGTTATTAAAGAAAATTAGCCGACGAGATAGTAATGTATATTAGAAAATTTTGAATTAAATTAATTAATTATATATCCAAAATAGAGGTGTAACCGAACTCGAACTTAGCTGAATTCAACTTTTAAACTCAAAGTTAGAATTCAAATAAATTTTTTTAAAACTCAAACTTAACTCAATTAAATAATTTATATACTCGAATTCAACTATATTCGATTAATTAAATTAAATTTTTAAATTTTTAAAAAATTTTTAAAATATTTAAATTCGACCCAATTCAATAAGCTATATTTATAATTATATTAAAATAAAAAAGATAAAATGGTAAACATATACAAGCTCGATTAGTATCGAGTTACATATTTAGGAGCTCAAGCTCCACTCCATAGCCTAATTGAGTAGCTCATAATCGATCTTGAGCTTGACCCAACAATAATAGAGACGATTTCAAATTTTTTCTAAGTCAATTTTAAGTAATTCGTAAGTCGATTTGACTCTATGACACCCCTAATACAAGAAAAAATATTGTGAATTTGGGTAAAAAAAAAAAAAGAACATAATTTAATTTGATTTTCCTGAATTTTGCCTGACTGAACATGCAACCATCATAGCCCATTGCTTCAGTTTCATCTTCACCGTTTCCGGACAATCACCTAATTATCATAACCAATTAAATCAAATTTCAATTAATTAACAATAATAAAATACTAATTATTCTTATAATCATGATTTGCATACCTGGATCAACTATGGAGGAGGAAAAAGAAGAAGAAGAAGAAGAAATAGTTGCAGTACTATCAGTATCAGATAATATGGAGGAGGAAGATGATGATCTAGACAAGCTATTACTATACTGTTTATTAACAGCACAATAAAACCCTAATGCAGGCAATGCATCAAACAATTTCGGATCCAAATCATCTTCGTCTCCAAATCCAAACCCTAATTCGAAGCACCCTTTTAGCTCCTCAAGATCATCATCCGTGACACTCTTGTTCCGGCGGCTGTGGTGATTCGATTTTCTTCGAAGCCAGACTTCCTCTCTCTCTACATCCGGCGACCATGACATCTGCTTGTAGAGCGAGCGACGCTGTCGCGGCTCCGGCTGCGGTGGCAACTGCGGTTGTGACATGATTTGCGCCGTCGTTTTTGCTGGGTTTTCTCGGTATGCAATTTTATAAATATGGAGAGAGGCGGGAGGGTTTTGTGTTTGAAGAGGTAGGAAATCCACCTGTGGTGGGGACTACTTGTATGAGTTTTAGGGTTGGTGGCTAAATACCTATTTGGTAAGGTTTTTCTTAAACCTTCGGTGTTTAGCTGTGATTATATTCTAATTAATTCGATATAAATAGCATAAGATCCTCTTAATAATTAATTTGATATGATATTATATATTGTAATTTGAATTTAGAAGGTTAGTTAAACGAAAACAGTTTTTACCGGTCAATTTCAATTTTTAATTAAGTATTAGAATTGGTCAATGATCAATTTATTTTTTAAATTAAACACAAATAAATAAATATTGTAACTTATTTTCTTTTTCTATTCAATATTTTTAATCCTGTTTGAACATATTTAAAATTCAAATTTCATACAATAAATGTATTAATTCGCTCAATGGAAACTTAATTAAATAAAATAAATTGCAAAAACAACTACTACTATTTGTGTAAAATAAAAAAGTTAGCACAACATGAATTTGAATTGGAAGAAAAGAAAAAATAATTAACGGCTAAAATACAGCTAAGACGTTGGCTAGTTAGCATATTCTAATGGAATACTGTAATGAAGTGTCAACAAAGGTGAGAATCTCACTGATATTGTGAAAGAATAGAAAATGAATAAAAGGCAAAACTTGAACTGGAAGAACCATTTAAAAATTTTATTTCAAGAATATATGTGTGATTTCGATGCATAATGTTCGAGAAACCAAAAGGCAAAACTTGAGTTTCTGGTGCAAGAAAGTTTTTTCCAGCTGAGCTAAGTTAGCTGAAGAAAACAGGTTGGAGATTGGAATGACTGATGAGGACTCAAAAGTCAACATGATTTTTCTTGCTTTTTTGTTTTTTCTTCCTCCTCCTGTCCTGCGAATAGCTTTGACATGTTTGGTATGGATAATTGGGGTTGGCATCTTTGATCCAGATAAGCAACTCAACCCTATAATATGATATGATATGATATGATATTCCTTCTTAGAAAGCTGGCAGCCAGTTGTTAATGGCTCAAGAAGCTGAGCTTGTTTAATTAAAGAAAAGCTCAAGTGCAGAATCTAATACCAAAAGAAACATGAAAAGTTGGCAATCTGAACTGCTTATACAATGAAATTTACTATTTCATCAAAGGTATATGGCTGACAGGTAAATAAAAATGCTACAAATACAGTATGTAAGAGGGTTTTTCAAAAAAGTTATGCAGTTTGTAAGAGGCTTTAGAGCTTAATCAGAATTGCCTTTCCCCAAGAAAAAAAAGGGGGGCAGATGGTACCTTTCCAGTGTATTTTCATAGCATACCAGCTCATTCTGGAACCTGTACTGTAACTTTTGGACTTAGTTCATTTATAATGGTCGGTTCTTGAAATAATCAGGTCATAAACCTGTCACCAGTAGTCTCCACAAGAGCAAATCCCGTCCTTGAAGTGATGAAAACGGTTGGAGTCCCTCACAATAATCTCCCTATCTGTAATCCTGGCTATGAATTTAGTTGCAGTGTGGCAATCACCACAGACTCGCAAGTTTTTGAAGATCCTAATTGGAGTTCTAGGAGGAGTGCTAATGATTCCAAATGCAATTGCCAACCTCTCACTGTGGCTCATGAGGATGTGCTCCTTCTCATCCTCCTCAACATCTTGCAACACAAAGCTAAAGTCAGGAAGGTAACCAAGGGTCTTCATTTTTCCAGTCAAACCCATCAACTCTCTGTATATCTCTTTGTATTTTGGATGAGTTTTATTTCCAGTATAGAATACATCAATCTTATTGTTTACTTCAACAGAACTCCACCCAGGAGTTTTCCTTAGTCCCCTGTCCCTAGCCATGGCTCTTGCCTTATCTGATCCATCCCATTTCCCCAGAGTAGCATAAATGTTTGACAGCAAAACATAGTAACCAGCATTCCCTGAATCAAGTTCAAACAAGCGATCTGAAGCATATTTGCCCAACTCCATATTCCCATGAATTTTACAAGCACCAACAAGAGCACCCCACATAGAGGCATCAGGTTGGATTGGCATATGTTTTATAAACTTGTATGCCATTTCCAGCTCCCCAGCTCTACCAAATAAATCTACCATGCAACCATAGTGCTTCAAAATAGGCTTAATCCCATATATTTCTTGCATAATATGGAAGTACCTTTGACCCTCACTGATCAGACCTGAATGGCTACAAGCTGATAATAAAGATACAAATGTTACATGATCTGGCTGTACACCATCAGCTATCATTTCCCTGAAGAGTTTAAGTGCTTTCTCACAGTGCCCATGAACTGCATGACAAGATATTATTGCATTCCATGGAACTGAATCTTTTCTAGGCACTTCATAGAACATTGACATTGCATCAGCTAACTTCCCACATTTCCCATACATGTCAATGAGGCAGGTGCCCACGAAAACATCCAAGTAAAGAGAATTTTTAAAAACATGCCCATGAATTCTCATGCCTTGTTGCAAGGCTCCTAAATGGGAATAGGCTGGCAGAATACTTACCCAAGTCCCTTGGGTGGGAATTACTTCTTTGCATTCTTCCATCATGTGATATACTTCAACTGCCTCATCTGCAAGACCATTTTGAGCATAACCAGTGATCAAAGTGTTCCATGAAATCACATCTTTAACAGGAAGTCTTTCAAAGACTGCTCGAGCAGAATCTGTACTACCCAATTTAGCATACATGTCAACTACCGCATTCCCAATTGCAGTATCTTGCGCAAACCAGCCTTTCCTCATGATAAATCCATGAATAGACCTACTGTTAAGATGATCATTCAATTGAGCAATAATTGAAGTCAAACTAACAAGAGTCAGGAAATCAGGTAGTATTCCAGCTTGTTGCATCTTGTCAAAGAATAAACGTGCAGTAGCAGCATCATCATTTTGCTCATAAGCAGCAATAATTGAATTCCATGATACAATATCTCTAACTACCATGTGATCAAAAACTTCCTGTGCTAACTCCAATCTACCAAATTTAGCATACATGGCAATCAATGCATTAGACACAAACGAATCAAATTCCAATCCAAGCTTTATAACCAACAAATGAATCAACTTCCCACTTAAAACGTCATTCAATCTTGCATAAATAGGAAGAATACTGGCAACAGCAAAAGCATCCATAAATATCCCTTCTTCTCTCATCTCATCCACAATATCCAACACCTCTACAACATTCCCATTCTGACAATACCCAGAAATCATTGCATTCCATGAACCACAGTCTTTTACTGGCAGTTCATCAAACAGTTTACGAGCATCACCAACAAACCCAAACTTGGAATACGTATGAATCAAAGAAGCAGCAACAAAAACATCCAACTCAAAACCCAACTTTAAAATTAAACAATGTATCTTATTCCCATCTTTTAGATTTCTACAAGCTTTAATAACAGGAGGAAAGGTGTAGAAATCAGGTTGAAACCCAGATGTAAATAAGAACTGATTAAAACAGCTTAAGGCTTCATGGAAACAGTTTTTACGAACATAAGCAGATATCATTGAATTCCAAGAGTAGACATTTTTGTTTGAAATCTGATTAAAAGTCTTATAAGAGAATGAAAGTTCACCAAAACATGCATAAAGATTGACAAGTTTAATAGAAAAAAACATGTTTTGAGCATTTCCGGAGACCAAAACAAGAGTGTGAAGACACTTAGCATTGGAAAGATTAGTGCAAGGTTGCAAAAGAAGATCAAAGTTAACATCTTTATAGTGATTTTGAAGGGTGTTTGATGTTGAAAAGAATGGATAATAATGGGACTCTAGTGATGGCAAAATTTTGGAAAAAATTGCTACTTTGCAAGTGGGTAGCAGTTTTTTTAGCTGAAGGTGCAACATCTAAATTCTAAAGCGTTCATGCTGCTGCAGTACGTAGCCTGAAATTGGGGAACTTGTTGTATCTGTCGGTGTTTCCTGTCGCAAAATCTGATACTGATAGAG